>JAMKQA010001697.1:0-20866 GCA_024699735.1 Posidonia australis | reverse complement strand
ATTGGAGCCTCATACTCCCACCACGTTGTCAACACCAACCCCCTTGGTTCCTTAACACATTATTAGTGTTTTATTTTCAAAACTCTTTAAGCTTTCCTTTTCAAAATCATTTCCATTTTTTTTCATTGCAGGAATCTGTTTCCATACAACACCTGACCCTCCACTAGGGTCCCAACTCAATTCATGAAAAACCATGTGTTCAAAATCATGATTGGGTCTCATGCCCAAAAACCACACACAATCAACCGTTTTATTCATTTATAGGGTCTAAAACCCAAAACCATGCCCAAATCCACTTATTTGGGTTCCATACTTCTCCATGTCATTAACATGGGGAAAACATCATTAACACATCCTTTACATACCTTTAAAATCATTTATCCTTCATTTATATTCACATTTATATATATCAGGGTTAGGGCAAAATCGGCAGACCGAATTTCAGGTTCAGTATACTAAAAATCTCTGATTCGGTATACCAAACATTTTCGGTATACCAAAAATCCCTGTTTCGGTCAACCGGTTGATTTCGGCCTACTGAAACCAGGTATCCTGGCTTAATTTGTCTGGATTTTGGTATACTGAATTCAATTCGGCATACCAAATTTCTCGCAACCAAAGCATTTCCCCTATTTCGGTCGACAAAATCGTCGGAAATGAGAGCCTCAATCGGACCTCCCAAACACACATCACAAAATACCAATAAATCATGGGGTATAGACCCTTGAGTCTACTTCAAAACTCCTCAAACCATTCATGATTCCATTAACTACACAATCCACACGAAAATCACAAAGGGATGAAACTCAAAAATGGCTACTATAGCCCTCATCCCAAAATCTTGTATATCCTTACCAAATTCCATCCTAACCGCATGATATCTATGTTTACATGTTATTCAGCTCATTCTCAACAATTCTACTATTTTTTACAATTTTTCATGCATTTATCTTGATTTTCATGCATTTAACATGATCTACTAGAAGCATGTAAACGAGCGAAGGAAAAGGGCCGCGTACCTCGAGTGGCACTCCAACGATCTTCCTCACTCCCCAGTGAGTCTCTTCTCGTCCCGACAAAGCCTTCTCCACCGGTGAACCTCACAAACCACCACCTCCTCTTCCGCGCACCGTTCTTCCTTTCCTTCTCCTCTCTCAGTTACCTTCGTGAGGGAGAGAGAGAAAAAGAAGGAAAGAAAAGAAGAAGGCGCATTGATCCCAAATCACAAATAAGAGCACAAAGAGCCAACTCAACTCTCACACATCCAAGAAACAACAGAATATTCATTAATAAATCATTTATACAATATTGTAATTAATCACATGCTTTACAATTAAAAGTGGATAATCATGCCCAAACGTCACATTTACAGAGATAGCAAAAGGAGGTATCATTGGGTGAGATGGGAAGCTTGTAGTAGACCGTTATATGACAAAGGTTTGGGCATTCGTAGGTTTACAAATATATTTCATTTATTCAAGGTTAAGAGTTGCTGGAAACTGTTGCTAAAAGAGTCCTTGTGGATCATTTACTGCGCAACTAAGTACAAAATTGGCCATGTCAAATGGTATGCCTCTCCTCCCTCCTATGCTTCTACTCGATGGAAAAGCTTGATGGAGGTTATGCCTTGGATGATCTCCAATTCCTGTTGGCTTATTGATAAGGGAGATACATTCTTTTGGATGGACAAGTGGCATGATGATGGTATTCTCTTCAACCTTCTTGAACATTATCTTATGACTGATTTAAGGGCCAAGATTGAGGATATTTTTTATCATAGAGACTTATTTCAAAATCAGGTTGGTGGTGATGGTATGGTTCTTCATAATATGTGGCATTTTTTAGTAGTTTGAATATAAACTGGGAGGGTGAACGTGATAGAATGATTTGGATGCCAATGTCGGATGGGTCCTTCTCCATTAAGAGTGCTTAAGCTACTATTTCTAGCACGGGTAGTGTAGACAGAAGATGGAGATGGATATGGTCTTGTGTTATGCCTACAAAGATTTCTATTTTCCTTTGGAAGATTGCTTGGAAGGTCATTTCAGTGGATGTGAATATTCAATCCAAATCAGTGCACTTCGTATCCAAATGCAACTATTGCTTTGATGCTCAAATTGAATCTTTTTTTTTTTGGTAAAAGGTTTAATTGTTTTTCATCGGCTTTTGAAAGCACAGTAAGAAATATAGAGTATAACGCTCAAATTGAATCTTTAAATCACTTGCTTTTGCATGGACAAATGGCGTCAAATTTCTGGTCTTTTTTTTTTGCCAAGTTCTCCATATGTAGGTTTATGATGGCATTCACGCAACTATTTTTGCTTGACAGGAGGTTGGACGTATGTCTTGTTATAGGCTTGCATTGATTGGCTATTTTCCTGGTTTTATATGCTAGCACATCTGAAAAGGGCAGTGCAAGAGGAGGTTCTCTAACGTATACAGAGGATGGCGTCAAATAGCTATGGAAATCATTAGTGAATGTAACTTTCTCCTTAGCCACAAAAGCTTCTCTTCATTGGGAGGTCAAGCATCACTATTGCGGCTGGTTGGTTTCATGGTTCTGTTGTCTCTCAACGCCTGCTACTTGGCTATCGCATGGAGTCCCCCGAGAGATGGATTGAAAGCCAATGTGGATGGGTCTGCCTCATTTGTAGGTGCAGGTGGTGGTGGCTTGGCAAGGGATGCAGTTGGCAACGTCAAACTTGATTTTTCCCATTTTTACGGCAATATTTCCAATAATGAGGTTGAGATACGTGCGATTTGGGATATTATAGTCCTGTGTGAAGCTCATGGTTTCTATGTGGTAGAGATCAAATCTAACTTCTTACAGGTGGTGAATATGTTAAAGAGGAAGGTTTCTGTTAACTGGAGATGTTCTACTTGGTGGTGACATATTGTTAGGAGATTCGATGTGAGTTTCTCCCATTGTTAAAGGGAAGGGAATGTTGTAGTTGATTTTCTTGCAAAGGAAGGGAGTCGTGATCATCATCAAAAGGTCTTTTCGTAGGGAACTCAGAGGCATTTGTAATATGGATAGGTGAGGGGTTCCTAGTTTGCGTACTAGAGGGAGTACAGATTAGTTTTTTTCTCCTCTTCTTTTTCCTAAAGGTATGGATTTTGGAAATGATTTTTTTCCTAAAGGTGGTGATTGATGAGTCCATATTCTCTTTGTGAGGTGTATTATTATTTTTATATCCAATTTTCATATTAATAAAATTTATTCTCGTTTGTCTAAAAAAAATCAAGCATTATTGTACTAAAAAAAAAATGCTACATATTAGTATCAGGCATACATATATTATTCAAAAATGCATACCTTCACCAATCTCTCTTGAGAATTATTGATTTTGACTCCTCCCTGACGGATGGGGAGCATCTATGTCGTCAAGTGACATGAAGGAGAAGAAGTGACATCCAAAGAATGCCCCTATTGGTGCTCATCGAAGGAGACGCATGATCCAGCAATGTCATGAGGGGAAGCACAATGGTGCCTATCAAAGGGGAAGCACGATTTGACGATGCCAAGGCTAGGAAAAGAAGATTCGATGCTAGCTTGCTGGGAGAAGAAGAGAGACGATCGAAATTGAAAATAGTGTTTGGAAGCAATGTTGTGTTGATAGAGAACTTACAAGAAAACTCCTTATAGGCACCAACAAAAGCTTTTTAGTGAAATTACACTTCAATTATTTACAAATGTTATCAAAATATGAAATTTGGTGATTAAGATCCAAAATTGAATTTAAAAAGGAAACAAATTCATAATACTTATATTGTACCAAGTTAAAATTCAAATATCAGATATCTTATCAATTTAAAATTTAAATTAGTAAATTCATTTAATTCTAATGTAATGTTAAGTAGAATATTTATCTTTCTCAAATTAATAAATTACCCATTTTCTAAGCATTCAATTACTTCATGTGCATTGCCCTTTTTCTTTGTTTTTTCCTTTGATTTTTGCAATAAATGACACAATAAGAAGCCATCCATCATTCATCTCTCATCATTCTATAGGAGAAGCAAAGCAGGAACTATTGAAAACGAAATGTATAGCAACTATTGCATTTACAACAGAGAAGAAAACGAGAGGAGGAAATAGAGAGAGCTGCAAAGTAAAAGAATGAAGATAAAGACAATAAAAGTTTTGCACGAAATTAAGTCCTATACATTCAAGTTTTTCCAAAGTGCAAATTGGCATCGTTTACACTGACGAAACCCAACTCAAACATGAAACACTGTAATTTCCTAAAATTCAGTGTCCTCTTGAATTAGACAACAAATACCCTCAACTGGTATGTGCCATTTATGTACACAGAAGAAGAGCTTCAGTGAACACCAAATTTACACAAGGAAACAATTGAATAATGATCCGGACTTGGCAAAGGAAGAGGCTGTTGGTTTTATCCGGGAAAAAACACTTTAAAATAGTGGATGTCGCATAATTCCTCAATGCTTGTCTTCCTTTTTATTGGTTATTTCTGTGTTTGCCTCGAAGAATCTAGTGATTCAGTTCCACTTCGAGATAGCAGCATATCTTTCATCTCTTTATAGCTGCGAAGCTCCTCCAGTGCATCAGATGTCTTACGAGACATGAAAAAACTGGAAGATCCAATGTCCCCACCAAGCTGTGACTTGGTTGATTGTGATGAATAGGTGGAGTCCTGACGTAAAGGTGGTGCAGATCTCAGCGTTTGGACAAGAACCCCAACAGCAGCGTCTTGTGATTTTCGAGAAGAAATGTATGGCTGAGATGATCCTAGAGCTTCCTTTCCATCAGCATTCCTGATATCATAAAACACCAAACATAAGAATACTAGAAAAAGAATCAAATATCATTTTCTCGTAACAAAGAATTGCAATCTCCTATAAATAAGAGAATACATACTTAATCTATAAGAAATCTAATAAATGAATAATACAAAAATCCATATAATGATCCATTTATCCTAACATTCCCTCTCAAACTTAGACCATCTAGCATATACTTGTTACATAATGATTCTTTATGTTATCGACAAAGAACTACATAACTTGAAAGGAATGAAAATAGTAATAACAACAATAGAAGTTGTAACAGTAGTAGTAGCAACAAACAAACAGACAACAATCATAACTAATTATATTAGTCATAAGGTAGTCGCATAAGATAAGTAGGAAACAACAATATCAATTACGTTGAACATAAGACAATAGCACATTATAATAGTAGTCAAATACATTGGCCGTAAGATAAGGTAAAAAACAATAATAGCCAATCACATTGGCCATAATACAGATAAGAAACAACAGTAGTCAATTAGTTGGCCATAAAATTGGTAGAAAACAACAATCGTCAATCACGTTGGTCATAAGATAATAGCACAACAGGATTTTTGTTTTTGAAAACTTCAAACTTTAAAGACTATTTAGTCAATTTTGCAATTTCAGAAGAATATTAGACTGAAATGCAAATAATCAAACAAACATAACTCCTCTCCACATTACTTCTCCTTCTTCTTCTTCTGCTTCATTTTCTTCTTTCCCTCTCTATCCTCTACTGGTCTTCTCTGACGAACGACAATGCGACAAGGTAGGTGACAACAACATACTTCTTAAGCACGATGGCGTATGGAGGTGAGTTGGGAAGGGTCTACGAGATAGTGGGCAGCACAAGCAGTGAAAAGGATGCAGGAGGCAGTGACGGCAAAACTCGTCGACAAGGGAGGCGATTCAATGGCAGTGGTGGAGACTACACCAAGAGTGACAAGGAGCATCATGATTCTGTGGAACATCGAAAAGCTTCCTATCTTAATCAACTTTCAAAAATACAAAAATAGAATATCTACATATTCGAAAACCAATGAAGAGCTAAATAGGGGGAACAGGACGTCAAAGTCTCCGACAGGATTGACGTTTCCAACAGGATCCGACCATTTCTCCCCCTCCCTTTCTCTCTAGGCTCGGCGACGATAGGATAGGCCAAATCTAAGCCTCACGATGACAAATTAAGCTTTGGAGGAGGAAGAAGAAGTTTTCCCGTGAGACCACCACCACCAACGATGGTGCAACAACGATAGTCTGGCACCAGTAGATGGCTACTGTCCTCTCTCTCTCTCCTTTCTTTTTGTTAAACCCTATGTTCTTATATCATGTTAAAGGAAAAAGAGTATTCTATATCATTTCCTCCTAACAAAGGATTATAATCTCCTATATATAGAAAAACAGATATTTAACCTGTAAAAAACTTAATAAATGGATAACACAGAAATCTATATAAAGATCCATTTACTCCAACATATTCTATATAGCTATAACTAAACAAACATAATTTTGGTATTTGAAAATGTGCTAGTAACAACAATGTTTGTTTTTCCTTAAAAAAAACAACAGTGTTTGTTACCATGTGTTTTCAAACTTATTATGACAGACATGCTTAAAAGGCTGGGATCTATAATGATGGACATGGTTAAAAGAAACACGTCTGCAAGTGCTTCACATCTTTTAGGAGTGGCAAACTGGACAGCAACCTTTTTTTTTAAAGGTAACTGGATGGCTACTTCTAGAAGTAAGCAAAAAAGGCAGACTTTTTTTTTAAGACAGACTAGTTTGGTGAAATGTATAAAGAAAAAAACTAAAACAAAAGGCAGGAATTCAGATCAGACTTGAACAAAAGAGACTAGTTTGGGGAGAGACAAAAGTCAGAAATTCAGATCAGACTAAAACAAAGAAAAGATCAAGCTTTTAAGAGAATGACACAAAAGACAAAAGAAACCATCAGATTTGCACAATCCATAAAGAAACACTAGATATGCAAATGCGACTGTCAAATATACCAGGTTTCAAGCAGTCAGAAATTAACATAAAGTGATAAAATAATTTCTCTCTCTGCTCCTCCATCATCCTTCAATTTTTCTTCACATGACCAGTTTTAACTTTACCAATAGAATACGAGATGGCACCAACACATTATGCGTGCAATATGCAGACGAAAAAGGCAATCCAATTCAAATAAGAGGTGATATGGTACTCCCAAATACCCATCATCCACCGGTAGTAAAAAAAATCAAAGGAAAAAGATAACTGTATGCTGAGTATTGTCAATCAAATCCTTCAATACATGGCAAAGCCATCTCAGACTGCATATTCGTAGTTCCTATGCTTCAATACATGGCATAGATGACGTTCCAATGCCATTGATCCAATAGAAAAGGCCTAAGAGTGGCAACCTCATGTCTCAAACTACCTAAAGTCTAGCAAAGGAGTGAAAAAGTTTCTGTGACAGTTGAACTTGTTCCTATGCTTAGGAAATGCAGCAGGATTCAGAAGTCAACAGAATGAAGATGAATCACAAGACGGCTGCATTCATCAACCTTAAAGCCAACATTATGTAGGATAATTAGTGGTGCATGAAGATTTTAGTTGAATTTGTCATACCTTCAAGTAAATGAAGGAATATCATGGTGTAATGTATGACGAAAAAACTAAAGGAGTGAGTGCACTAAATATGGTACGTCCACAAAGCATGGAAAGTTTAGAGTACCATAATATTAAAACAGCCACCTTTTGTGCCAGAAAAAGAGATATTCAAGATGTGGAAAAAAAAGTGAGGAAAAAGATGAAGGAATCAAGAAAATGGAAGAACTGGATCTAGAATGTGAGTAGACTGTGATTCCATTATATGGAGACATAGTAGACAATAGGATCACAAGATGGTGAAAAGAAGAATAGAGAAAAAAATGGTGCCAGAAGATGCACATCTAATATTCAAATCATTTCTATTTGAACATGCTCTTTGACCCACAGCACAAGGTTTATGTAAAGAAAATAAAATGTCCTACATAGGTATAAAGACAATTCTGTATACTAAACTCCATGTATAGGTATAAATGTAAATTAGTAAATCTCAGCACCACTAAACTCCTACACAATAAAAGCAATTCTAACAAAGGACTGTAAATTAGATGAGATTCTTAAATCTAACATAGGTTAACAGGTAAGCACTTTAAAAAGCACAGAAAAAATGAAAAGCTAGATAACACATATAGGTCGGTGAGATGACAGAAAACCTTTTTTGTTTTTTCCTTGTTTAAGTGAATAACATTTTACATCCATATACAAATATAAGCATGCACCAGTAAGAACGAAAAAAATATACATTGATGAATGATACTTCACATCCTCAGATTGTCATTCATAAAACTGCTCAAATAACCTTTACATATAGCCCATGTATTGAAAAAATATGTCCTAGTCCCACAATTACGACTACATAAATTTATCACTTTAAAAGTAACACGACAGGCAACTATTGACTCATTCCTCTAATAATCAAGTACCTAAAAACTGGACTCACAAAACCCTTCCTCATTCTCATTCCTCACCTTACTCTTTCGGTACTAAGACATTTCACATCAGTCTTTAGACAAGTAGAATTATAAGACATGCTGATCCTGAAATAAGTTAAGAACAAACAAGCCCTAGGACAACTGTATAACAAACAAGAAACAAAACATTAATTCAAACTACCTAGACCACTGACACATGATGGTTCCAATTTCTATGATAATTTTTTTTACCATGACTTTGGCATGTTTTTAAAGAGTTGATGTCAGGTTGATAATTGATTGCTGAACTCAGTCAAACTATTTAGGTCATCAGAGCCTCCTTCCCTGACCTTCAAAAGGCAACAAAAGTGTATTATTGAAAGACACATGGTTGCAAATTCATTTAGCCAGTAGAAGCCTACAAGGTTGCACAGAAACCCCCCAAGGAATACAACATCGAAGAATTGCAGAAGTATTTACTGTTGTACTGGAATACAGGATGGCAATAGCTTGTCATTCAGTTTTAGAAAGCATATTAAAATGTTCCACCATGAAGAGATCAAATCACCAGAATATCTTCATGTTGAGCAGTACAATAAAAAACACAAACTGTGAATGGCTTAATTACTGGGAGATCATATTTTGGAGTCATAGAAACAAAGTATGAGGTATCTCGTAATGATTTATGCCGAAAATTAGTGAGAAACTGTATAGATGCATGGATATAATGAAGAAATGGACAACCACAAACTATGAATGACTTAAAATTTGGGAGATCATATTTTGGTGTTATAAAAGCAAAGTATGAGGTATCTTGTAATGATTTATGCCGAAAATTAGTGACAAGCTGTATATCAAGATTTTAGATGAAAAGAAATAGTGGAAGCAGGAACAATCACAAGTATTCTTGCGATCGACAAAGAAATGAATTAGGATAGAAAAGAACAAAAGAGATACCCACTCTTCTTGATGCATCCAACCATGTTGGTGCTTATGCATCATTAATAAAATTGATGTAACAAATCTAAAAATGAATCTCACTGACAGATATAATGACATACTCATACTGCTTTTCATTGCTCCTTGATCCACCAACATGTAAAAAGGTACTCTTTCTAACAGGTTTTCAGCTTCAAAGATCTTCCTCATTCACGTTCATTTATCTTCTTCCTTTCTTTAAATGTAATACCAAAAAATCTTTAATTTTGTTCCAGATTATTTCGAATTGCATGCTTTTTTGCATCAATGGCTGCATACTTGCATTTAATGTTTTCCAACTAAATTATTAACTAAGGTTGGTTGTATGCATGTTCAATTTAGATGTGTTTTATACAATTAATTTATGGCAATTGTTCTTGTTCGAAAAATTACATTGATATTATTGATTCATGCTATTGATTAAATATGTTAAAGTTCAAATAGATTTAATCTTTGAGAGGCACTTGGTGCTTAACCATTTAGCCATTTCCCGAACACATGACCCTCTACATCTATTCTCACTCCAAATTTTTCCAATTTTAGAGGCCAATGTGAAGGAATTTTATTTTCTCATCATCATTGGAGAGGTGAACACACATTATGCATATTAGGAAAATATAATGTACATTTCCAATGATAATTAATATGTTTCAAGTATTCATGAACCACATCTAGATGTGCGGAAGGTATATGTTCTATTGTTGACTCCCACTTGTACAGTCGTACCAGCTTCTTGCCAAGGTTATCCAAAAGTTTACAGCATGAATGAACTTGGGTGTCCCTAAACCAAGCTTAGTTGTATGCCAGCACACATCTAGCCAACTTTTCAAACAAGAATTTCCCAAATTAACAAAATAACAAAACTTATAGGAGAGGGAACACCCCCTGTTCTTGCCTCTCCCTGCTTCAAGGAAATCCAATAGGTCCTCGCTTAGAAAGATAGTAAGATATTATAACTATCCAAATTTCATTTGATTTTTGTGTTTTTTTTTAAATAATGTGTCTTTCTTTGTCCATGGTTATTCCACACATTTCAAGTAGGAAGTAATATACTAATTATGGGAAATAGAAATTTAGAATGCTTATATTACATATAAATTTATACATACGAAAGTAATCACATAAGGATTATTCAAATCATCAAGTAAAAGTGACGACCAAGGCAGTTTTACGTTGAACAGTCCAATTATCATCTTAATTCGAACTTCCAACAACTATTGAAATATAACATCTACTTTAGCATATTTTCACGTATTTCAAATCATGTTTTATATTTCAAGCTAAAAATTAGTAAGACAATTAGTGTTATCTGCATCAACAAGTTATTAGATTTAAAGATAATTTTTGGTTGAAGTGGTTATAACATTAGTGAAATGATCGCTGTCATCTTTTATTAACAAACAATAAACATAAAAGAAAATAATATAGTCATCTCTAAATAAAAGTGATATTTACTTGAACAAATATATTGGGAATCACATTGTAACTTCCGTTAAAAAGCTAAACTATACTTCACAAGCTGGACCTGGCTTAGTTTGGGGTTTTGCCAACATGAGCCAATGACTAGAAGCTTTCTATGAATGAATACCAATCGCAAACCACCACAATATTTTCTACAAGTACTATAAAAGAGCCAGTGACTAGAAACTTTCGATGAATAAGTACAAATAGCAAACCACTACAATATTTTCTATAAGTACTACAGAAGAAGAAGAAGAATGCAAAATTTATTTCGTTTCTTAGGCAGTTTATAGAAAACAGGTTGCTCAACAGTAGACTTGTGTTCAAAACTGGGCAGAACTCTTGCTAGACCGCCTAGCAGATCATATGAGCTAACTATTGAGATTAGTGAGAGAATGAGATTGTTATTGATAATCATGGTTATTACATATATATAGGGTTTTATCCTTATAAAGATATTCATATAACATATACCCATATAAGAGATAACTACAGCTCTAATAACACGCATCTAACACTCCCTCTCAAGCTGATATATAGATATTAATCATGCTTAGCCTATCACATAAATATTTAAATATCCCAACACTCAACTCTTTTGTAAAAATGTCTACTAGCTGCTCTGCTGACTAAACATATCGGGTGTGAATGACACGTTTCGCTATCATGTCATACATTTAATAATAGTATGCCTCAATATGTTTAATATATTTGTGGAAGGTAAGATTATTTGCAATGAAGATTGTAACTTGATTGTCACAATACATACTCATGGATGTCATCATAACGAAGCCAAGCTTTATCAAGAAGGAATCATCTCGCAGGCTATCTAAGCCATGGAGCAACACTCTACTTTTGCACTGAATCTTGATATAATATTTTGCTTTTTGCTTGTTGCTTTATAAAGTTACAAAATTTCTACCTACATAAGTACAGAAGCTTGATGTAGATTTTCTATCACCTCTGTCTCTTGCATAATCAGGGTCTCCAAATATACCTCAATATCTAAGTGACCATGTTCCCTATAAGATTAGGCCTCGTCCAGATATGCCTTTAATGTATGCAAGTACACACAAGATATCATGCCAATATGCTACTTTGAGTTCACACATGAATTGACTGAGAAGCCCAACTACATATAAAATATCTGGACGAGTCACTATCAAATAGATTAACTTTCCAATCAGTCGTCTATATCTACTAGCATCCTTATATACATTTATAGAATCATCCTAAAAAATTGATTAATAGGAGTACTTTCTGGTTTACATGTTATAAGACCTATCTCTTGGAAAAGATTAAGAACGTATTTTCTCTCAAATAATACCATCTTCCCTATAACATAAGTAAATTCAATTTTCAGGAAATACTTAGGACACCTCATATCCTTAGTAGTGAAATGCTATTGTAGATATTGTTTGATTTCCTAATGTCTGTAGTATCACTCCCTGTAAGAATAATATTATCAACATATACTGTTAACAACACACAATCATTGATATTTTTCGTAATGAACACCGAATGGTCTATAACACATCTCGCAAAGCTAAAACTCATCATCACCCTACTAAACTTGTCAAACGAAGCCTCGAACTTTACTTGAGGCTATATATGGCCTTTTTGAGAAGACAATATTGTTCTCCCCCTAAGCAACGTACTCTAGGGGTTGTTCTATGTAAACCTGTTTTGTCATATCACTGTACAAGAAGGCATTTTTCACATCGAGTTGATATAAGTCTCATGACTTATTGATGGCAAGAGACAAGAACGTCCGTATAGAATTGTGCCAAGTAATTAGAGAAAAAGTCTCCTCGTAATCAATGCCATATGAGTGCATAAAGCCACAAGCCACCAACCATACTTTGTATTTACCCACTGATCCATCTGACTTGTACTTGATAGTGAAAACCCAACTACAACCAACTATGCTGGTTCCTTCAGGCCAAGCAATCAAATTCCATGTACCATGAGATACTGATGCTTGCATTTCTTTGTCTATGGTTACCTTCTAATGTGGGAGAAACAACGTTTCTCGATAGTTCTAGGTATAGACTTTGAGGATATGGATAAAACAAACTAACGGAAAAATGGATGAAGGTAATCATATGTAACAAAAATAGAAATAAGACGAACAGTTGAAGAATGGGTACCTTTGTGTAAGCCAATGCATATATCAAGGTTCTGAGGTAGACGATTTGTTAAGGAGTGTGATAACTCAATCTAAGTTGATAGATGAGTGTTCCATCGTCGATGATATACTTATAGTAGACGAGACATTTTTGTGCAAAGGTCCTCAATGATCACCCTGTATAGACACAATCTCAATAAGTGAAGGAATACGAGCAACAACAATAGTAGTAGTAGGCGAATCCGTAGAATCAAAGTAGAATTTATACTCCCAAAGACTGACATCAGCAGACACAAAGTAATGATGACTAGGAAAATGATAGCACCTATATCCCTTTTTGAATTTTAGAATATCCCACAAACACACACCTAAAGGATTGTAGAGCCAACTTATCTAGACCTTAGCTACAATTATGAACATATGCAACGCACCCAATAATCTTTAGTAGAAGGCAGAATAATTCTTTATCAGGACACAAACATCTAAAAGAAATCTCACCACCAAGAGGTACAGAGGAAATTCTATTAATGAGATGAACAACAATAAGCACGACATTAAATAAGAACAATTTAAGAACATTCATATGCAACAAAATGGTACAGGTGATGTCAAGTATATGTCTATATTTGTGTTCTATCACACCATTCTGCAAAGAAGTATATAGACATGAGGTTTGATAAAGAATCCCTAATGAAGCACAATAATTTTGTACATCACCTTAAGCAAACTCAAAAGCATTGTCAATGTTAAAAAAGTTTTGAGTAACGGAGAAAAGATTTATTATTTCAACAAAAAAAAATTCGATAATGTCAAACACATAATGTCTATCTTAAGATACATCCAAGACACTCAAGAATAGTCGTCCACAAAAACTACATAATAGCGATAATCAGACAAACGATCCACAAGTAGGTCCCTAGATGTCACAATGAACTAAATCGAAAGGATTGACTACTAAACAACCTAGAACTCCTATATATAGCACAATAGTACTTATCTAAATGATACGATTCACAAACAAAAAACTCAACTATGATCCAAGGAAGAGCTTACTGAAGATTACGATGAGACGAATGACCAACACATCAATGCCATAGCAACGAAAACTCTACAGTAGAAGCAATAGACACAACTCCATGAGATGTATCATCTAAAACCAACATGTACACATCATAACCATGCTCATAGCCTAAATCAATCCTCTTTTCCATCTACAAATCTTGAAAAGTACAATGATAGGAAGAAAAAGTAACAAAATAGTAAAGTTATTAGATAATAGCACTAATGGAGAGTAAATTCACAACAAAGTCAGACACATAAAGTACTTTATCAAGAATAATCTAGGAGGTGGCATGAATCATACCTTTCCCAGAGACAGAATAATGATGACCATTGACAATAACAACGGATTTAATATCACATGAGTGAGAAAGTTGCCTAAAAAGCTCTTGAGTACCGGACACATGCGAGGGAGCTTTAGAATTGATAATCCAAGAATTATCTCTAAAGGCTAACAAGATAGTCATATTTGATGAGGATGCATTGGCTGCAATAACAATGGGTTGGTTGTCTTCGAACTAAAAAACCTATCATAATCAACCTAAAAGATAGTCACTGTCTAGGTGAATGAATCATCAGAAGATGTCTCTATCACATATTTAGCCTAGAAGGTCTGCCAAACTTGCTTCAACAGTGATTTAATGGATGATTAGTGTGACCGTAGTGATCTCACCTACGAGTCTCACGTCTGCTGGCTGAAAATCTACCACAACTATGACTATCACAACCACAACTATGACTATCACAACCACAACCTCTGATGGAAGTAACTAACAACAAATGATCAAACGCTAGAGCAAATGTAACAGTTGAGATCTGCATGGCCCGAAAAAGGTGGATGAGAATGAATGGAAGAGTCTCTGTGTTAAGAATCAGACCACAAATATAAGATGCCAACGTGGGATTGAGCCCTGCCAAGAAAATAACCACAGTAAACTCCTCTTCATACTATCACATCTTAGAGATGTCAAACCACAAAAGGCTGATAGACTTCAAACTCATCTACTAAAAACTAAAGAGAACTATAGAACTCCTGAACCGAATGCTCTCCCTGACAGTGGATAAAAAACTACTCATATGTCTCACAGATCCAAGCAATATTCTTCTCATGTCCATACATATTATACAGAGTCTTCCAAATCTTCCTGGCCAGTCATAGCATCATGACACCTCTAGAGATGTCCACATCCATACTATCCACAAGCTATAATATCACTACACAATCATCTACAAGCCAATCTTCATAGATCATGTCCTTTGCATCTAAGAGATCATATGACGAATCTTCCAAAGTGCACCAAAAAAAGTCTCAAATACTTGCGACTAGAGAAGATAATTCTTTCCATTCAATTTTATAGATGTCCTAGAGAGATTTTTCAACGATGTCTCGTGAAAAGCAGTCATAATAGTAGTAGTCATAGTCTAATCTAGTCAAAAAAGAGCCCAAAAGGTCACGTATACTACTGTTGCGTTCAAAAAACAACACAATCTAGAGGTAAGAACCCGTTACTAAGCCAAAATTTTGATGATCAAGGCACAACTAGGGCACATGTACAACTCTAGATGTAGAAACATTGACCAAGAAGAAGAGACAACCTAGATCATGTCACGACAACCAATGGCCAGGCTGCATAATCCATTAGTTGCCACAGGAAACCCCCTTAGGGTCGACAGAACCCTTAGGAAAGGTTGTCGGCTTAACGTCAACTACTATTAGAGTGCTAAGGTGGCAACGGGTGCTAAGAGGAGGTGGCGGGTGGACTATGATGGCGGTTGTGCTGGCCGATTGTTCTACTAGTTGGTAGTTGTGGTGGGATGAGAGAGGGTGAGTGGTGGCGAGGCTCTAGGTCTCCCTAGAGTCTAATACCACGTTGAGATTAGGGAGAAAATGAAATTGTCATTGATAATCATGGTTATTACATATTCATAGGGTTTTTTTCTTATACAAATATTCATATAATATATATCTATATAACAGATAAGCACAACACTAATAATACACATCTAACACTAACATTTCTAGGTGAACACATTAGCTAATCTTACCAGTGATAAGATTGAAAGAGTCAAATTTTGGTATAAAATTTGTGTACATGATGTATTTTTTTTATATTTACATGTTGAAAGAAGAAAAAAGATACTAGACCAATTCACCGATAGAACTCAGATGCACCAATGCAAGAGCTGTTTTAGTTCCCTTTTCTTCCAAAAAATCCTAGTTTGTTTTCTTCCAGGAAGAGTCAAATAATGCCTTCCTTTCATATAAATCATATTGCTTATATTTTAGGGAGAGAAGAAATGACGAGTAACTTTAATTTGCCCATCCATTTGAATGTGTAGGAAAGAAGAGCATTTGGATTCTCTTACATAAAATTTGCAAAAAGAATAAAAAGAAACTATAAAACACAATACCTCTAGATGCCCATGTTTCAATTTCATATACTTCGGACCCCACAAGGAGTATCCTAAACTTTATAATTTATATTTCAGATACTTCTTTGTGCTTCTTGGGCAATTCCATAAGACTTGTCCAAGCATGACATGAAATATTTTCAGAGGTTAATTTACAAAACTATAAATATTTACACTAAATGTGCTTATTCTTTTTTTTCACTAATTTTCATTTCATTGTTTACAATAATTACGTTTCTGTTTTTTTGTACCTTGCATTTTGATTAAGCTTATAATAGCAAAGAGTTTTTAATCTTCAGTTTATTTATTCTTGTTTAGTTAAGAAAAGTTGACTGTAAATAAATACATCAATGTATAGAAACATTTTCTTTTTGAAGTACCTCCCTGTATCACATTCTAGTTAAACAAAAATTGCCACATCATTGGCCCATGCAAAAATTTCTATCAAACAGTATAGACATTCTTATTAGAAAAGAAACTTCCTATAATCATTTCGTTAGAATGTCATTTATATTTTATTCTGCAGAAAAGCATAGAATGAAATACGGAGAATGCTGGAAAGAAAAGAGCAAGGAGATGAATACAGTGAGGTGAAAGTACAGGGAGAGAAGTGGCAATTGGGCAACTTGTATTGAGGTCTATAAGAGAAGATGGATGAAGGAAGAAAATATTGAGTTTTGCATTTTATTATAGTATAAGTTAAATTGCTTTCATATATCCACATATTTTGAAGAAAGATATGGCAATCGATACTCAGTTGACAGAATTAGATAAATCGGCCAATCAGTGAGGTTATTCTATCCAACTATTGTTTCTGTCACTACGATCAATCAATCTGATGGGTGAATTTTCCTAACAAAAGATGAAGTCCTAGCTTTTTCTCTCCAATTCGCAGCTGAATTGAGCATCAAAAAAGGAAAGTCATGTTCTCTCATAGAAATGGTTTGCATTCCTATTAGAATTGTCATCATGTGGTTAGCCTTCTGAAAACCTCACACCCAGTGTTTAAAAACAAGACCTATGTGACTGAATATCCGGTGCCAATGTGAAACTAGTTTGTCTGTCGATTTTGCTTGCCACATATAGGTTTTTGTGACATTGTTCTCACCTTAGGTAAGTATTATAATATATAGCAAAGATCATATGAAGTCTGGTCTCATCTAGGCAGGTTTAGTCTCATCTTAATGACATGAAGTCTCCCACAAACCAATACTGAATTACACTAGTGCATGTTACTAAATCAGTAATTTTACTGCATTATGACAAAAATAATCTATGAGAGACCTTGTTCCACCAAAAATGAGGTCGAGGTTCTACATATCTCTTCCTGAATAAAATATAGGCTTAATGCCCCTGTATTGCATTTAGCCTTGGCAATAGTAATGTAGTGATAAAAATGACTTGATAAGTAAATGGGTAAACACATTAGCAAAAGATCGACCTCCATGAAGGTATTTTAAAAGGTTGAAATACCTATTTTGAGAATCTGATGTATCAATATCATCTAGAGCAAAGTGGCAGAATAACTCAGAATCATCCGCAAAATCCTGTGAAGACAACCTACTTGAGCTCCTTGAGAAACCAACTCTTGGCGAACCACAAGAAGAGAAAATCCCGGAGAAGTGTCCAACATCATCTTTACCATCCCTAACTCCCTACCAGCACAAATAAAACAACATCGATGGCAACATTACGACCAAGCACTAAAACTTGAGAAAGAATTTAGAGGTATAAAACTGCATAAAATACCTACCTTGGAGGATGGACTAGCAGTGCTGTTCGAGTGAAAATCTCCAATTTGGAAGCCTTCTATCTTCCGGTAAGATCTTCCTTCTGAAGGAGATTCTCCGGATGCAGAATTCGTTCTCGTGTGCCTCGGAGATGGGGGTGGCAGAGAACTTCTTGACGGCAGTGGTATGTTCACAGGAGCAGTCTCAGACTGCATTCTGCTCCTCAGAGGACTATTTGGATGCATCGGAGGAGACGGCGTTGGCGAAGGGGAGAACGGTGGTGAAAGCTTATTTTCATTAAAAATATCAATACCCCACTTCCTACTCCCAGAAGACATTGTCCTCTGAAGGTGATGAGCTGCCAAGCACTGCCGTCCAGCAAATTTCGTAGGCGGCGATGCATTCTGCTCCGAAGCCTGAGCCAGCGGATGATGCTTCATCGGAGGACTAGTCCAGCTATGCGGTCTTGTCGATTGCACAGCGCCCACTTCAGGATCCCTTAACGGGAACGACGACGACGCCCGTAACGAAGACGGGAACGCTCTCAACGGATCTGCCGCGGGGCTTCCGACGTAATCACTAATAATCCTCGGCAGCATCAACGGCGACCCCTCAAGGTCAAACTCCTTCAGACTCCGTCTATAAGCAACCGACACGCCAATCTGCCCGAACTGCGTTTCGACCGAGCCGAAGCAATGCTGCTTCATCTCCTCCTCCTGCGCCCTATCGAACGGTTCGGCGAAAGACGAAACCTTGTAGGTAAGACTGAAGCTGTAATTCTGGTTCGAAGAGCTCAGCATCCGGAAAGCCTTGTACGCCGGGAGAAGCCTCAGCATCGAGTACATCGACCGTAGCAGCACAATCCCTTTCTTGTACATTGCATAGACATCCGCCCCGCTGCCGCCGCCGCGTCTGTATTCGACGACCCAGCGCTCGAGGACGGAGTCGCGGTCAGATGGGCCAGAGAGGACGACGTCGACGACCATCGGATCGGACCCCCCGCCGCCTCCGCCGCCCCGGGTCCAGAAATTTAGGGTTTCGACAACGCCGGGTTGGTCTCCGACCGCGAGGTTGAACCAGCGGTCGCGCTTCGTAGGGCGAGGGTCGCGGGGACGTTGGGCGAGATGGGGTATGCGGGAGTGGAGGATGATGTGGAGAGCCTTCAGATAGAAATTCGAGATGATCTGCTGCGCCCGGGTCGATTCCGCCCCCGCCGCCGTTGCCACCGTTGCCGCCGTCGCCATCAAAGGGGTTCAGTTCAGGATTTGGGAATTGAGGTTGGTTTGAATAGTGTGGGCAGCACAGCCGGAGACGGGCGGCGCCGAGGACGGGAGTGGTCGTGGAGGCGGTGGAGGTGAAGGAGAGGAGTCCATTGAGGAGGAGGAGGAGGGGGAATAGGAGGGAGGAAAGAAGTGATATTCAAATTATTAATAATGGATAATTTTTTATTTTTTATTTTAGAAATGTAAATTATTTACTAAGAAGGAAGTGCAAAACAAAGGAGAAATTCAGGTTTGAGTTTGTTTTACGTTATTACTAGTATTAGTATGTAATATAATAATATAAGTTTGAGTTTAGAGTCGGGTTTTGTTATGGTGTTTTTCGTTGGATTTGGTTTGGTTTGTCGGAGTGGTTAAATGACTGGGAGAAGGAAAGGAAGAGTGAGGGAAAGGTGCAGGGTGCGTGTGGGAATACGCATGTGAAAAGATTGAAAATGTGGGACTAACGTCTTATTTGGAATTATTTGTAGGTGACTTATAAATAATTAATTTCTAACAAATCTTGTAAATTTTCAAAAATAGTTTCAAATACGACATTGGAAGCTCACGTTTCACAAAAATTGAGAAATCATTTGTAAAATCATAATTATGTTGGATAGATAAAGTATATAATTATGTTACTAGCCTTTTTTTATTAATTACTTAAGAATACCATCAATATTTATAATATTATCATCAAATTAAGTTTTATGTAAACTTTACATTTTTTACGAAATCACAGTAATGTTAGAAATATTTGTGTTGATTTTGATGATTATTCAAAGGAAATTAATTGTTATAAACAATACTTAGAAAAAGGATTAAATGTTTAAGGACAAAAACATATATGCCTTAATATTCATAGCTCAGAACAAAAACGGCATACCATGTGAAAAACGGTATACCGATTCAGTGAAAAACAGCATACTGTGTGAAAAATGGTATACCGATTCAGGAAAAACGACACATAAGCCAGAAGCAACGGTACATACTCAACCTTCCGCTTTTATAAAAGTGAGAAAAGCAAAACGACATACCGTTGGAAAAATGGCATACTGTTTCAGCAAAAAACGGAACAGAGCATCGAAAGACCGAAGAATTACGGAATACAAGCAAACTGAAGAAACGGCATACCGCTGGAACGACGGCATACCGTTTCAGGGAAAAATGGTATACCGAAATAAAAACGGCATACCAAATTGACCGTGAATTGCAGACTAAAGGAAAAACGGCATACTGATCTACTAGTCGTTTACGACTGTTAGCATAGTCGTTAGACACATTTAATGAAGGTTTGGTGGCTATAAATACTACTCATTTATGCTCCTTTAAGGCACACATTGAATACTTGTAATTCTTGAGATCCTTTAGTCAATTTCAATTTCCTCACAAGCGAGTTGTAAGCAAGAGTTGTAAATTGAGCTTTGTGAGAAAAGATTCTTGTTGTAAAGCATTCAAAGGAAAGGCTCTAGCTTCTCGGGGTGTTGAGAAGTGGAAGGAGCAAACATTGTGTTGGTGGGCTACCAACAAGTAAGT
>JAMKQA010001696.1:0-17618 GCA_024699735.1 Posidonia australis | reverse complement strand
TGAATCTGGTAGACTGATTGCACCTTACTCCCTAGTGAGAACCATGTGTATCAGTCCATGATCCAGAGGCTTGGCTGGATCATTGCTTCCTGCATCTAGTTCACATAGATGAGATCTTGTGTGAGGCTTCAGGCCCTTGAGCTCAAGATCATCGCATTGCATTTACATGTTTAAATCTTTTAAAGCTTGTTTTCCAAGTTTCTCAAGAATGATTTCTGTTGCATGCTTTTCCAGAATGCACCCTCTGATGTGTTGCTTTGCTTTGCTTTTAGTGTTTTACACTCTGCATACATTACTGACCCACCTAGACACACATAGGTGGTGCTCCAGACTGACGCACCAGTCTGGCGCACCAAACAGGCGCAGTATCCTGTTTTCAGTAGCACACAGCATGTTTTTCGTGTGTTTTGCCTGCTTACTCGACCCGATTTGCTTCTGGGTTTTTCATCTGATCTTCTTCCTTGATGCATTAGGAAGGCACTCCATCTCTGTTTTCAGCAGTTTTCCTACATCTTAGCTTGCATTTAGGCATATAGTAAGCAAGGATGATAAATCGCTCAAGATATTAGATTCCTGATCTTATTATGCAATACTCTTGCATCAACTCTTGGCTCAGCACACGAGCGATATTTCTGAGCATTAGGACACACCCCCTACACATCATGCACCTATACTCTAGACACCACTCATTAGCATGGCATGGCATATCGCCCTCGGGCGTACAACAAAAGGCTGAAAAGTCGACATTTCATAAGCATTAGAGAAATCATTAGAACACCGATTCGTCGGGCGTGCGAGGGTGCCTACCACCTTCCTTGCACGTAACAGGGATCCTTACCCGCATTTCTGGTTTGCGCAGCCCCTTTTTATTTTGTTTGCATTAGTTTTCATGTGTTTTATGGTTTTCCTCGTCTTCCATAATAGACTAGGTGGCGACTCCTGCATCTTTGCATTTTTCCCCTTTTCTTTTTTGTCGTGGCTTTGTCACTCCTTGGCACACATACCACCTACCTTTGGGCCACCCCCGTCGGCATGGTTACAGGTGGCTAGTGCGGGTGGGACATGTGCTCCGAAGTTGGTAGTATCTGGAGAGGCAAGAGTACTTTCCCAAAGTGGTTGGCTTTGTGAGTGTAATACCCGTAAAATTCATTTTGTAACTATTTACATTTTTAATGAATTTATTCCTGGACAGGTGTTATTGTTCCGAGGCCTGTTTGTGTGGATTTGTGCTTTTGGGCTTCGACCTCGTGGGTCGGCTTCCGATTGCATGTCCCTGTGTGTGGTTGGCATTGTGCATTGTGGCATTGTTCTTGTGAGCCTGGGTGTGGGTTCGTGTGGACTCGTGTTGTGGGCCGATTGTTGAGGCTAGTGGTTGGACGATGGCCGTTAAGCTCGTGCGAGGTGCTGGTGGCTGAGGCGCGTAGGTGAGCACATTCTCAGCTACAAGATGCACAGGGGGCTTTATAAGTTGCCTGCGTCACATTCCTCTGTCACTCGTCGCCCGCCTCCTTCTTCCTTCTTCTCCTCCTCCTCAGGCCCACACCTCTCCTTCCCCACCTCCTCTTCCCTTCCTCCTCACTCTTCTCCCTTCCCCACCCCCATCTTTCCCAACCCATCACCCCCCGTTCTTCCTCCCCTGTTTCGTGCATCGACGAGAGAAGGAGGGAGAAGTGTGAGAGGCGGAGGCACTGTGAGGCTCGACGTTGGCGTGGCGAGTGCTTTAGAGGTTGTGGAAGCTCCCGTGGACGTCGTGGTCACCGGAGTCGGCCAGAGGATCGTCGGAGCGCGTTTCGTTGGTACGCACCTCCAACCCATGAATAAAGAGCATGAAAATGGTAGAAATTGATAGGATTGTATGAAATCTAGGTAAATTTATATCCCTAGATTTATTCTGTTTTTATGAGCATTTATGGAGGCATTTATGGGTGTTTAATGTGGTGGTTGTGTTTTGGGTCGTTTTGACCCTTATGCCTTTGTGAATTTATATCTTGATGCATGGTGAATAGATTTTGGTTTTGTTTGTTGGGTTTGGAGTAGACTTGAGGGTCTACATCTTAAGTTTTATGTGAGATATTTTGGTGTTGGTTTAGGGGTCCGATCGTCGGTCCCAATTCGGTGATTTTGAACAGTAGGCTTTAAGCCATTTTCTATTTTTCGCAAAAATCGGCATACCAAAACCATTTCGGTATACCATATTTCTATCAATTTGGTCCTTTAGTCAAAATTCGGGCGTTTGATTTTAGACGGTTGACCGAGTTAGTAGATTTCAGTCGAACGAATTATTTTTGGTATACCAATTTTGGCCTGAGTATTGACCGTTGCCTGATTTGATCGACCGATGTAGATCGACCTACCAAACTAGAGATTTTTGGCATACCGACCATGTTTTTTGGCATGCCGAATCAGGGCCTAAATACGTATATAAAATGTGATTTACGAGGATTTTCCAGATTGGTTTGTATTATCCCTTTGAGATGGGAATGTAAGTCGTCAGTGGTGGTCCCTTAGGACATCTGATGTGCCATTTTGCTAAGGTTTTGGAAGAATTTTCAAAGATATAAATGATTTTGAAAATGATTTCAAAGAGATGGTAGGCCTGTTTTGGTAAATGATTTCCTTGATTATCTGTGTGTGGGTCGAGACAGTGTGGAATAGTGTCGTTGGGACCATAGAATGTGAACATTTTCGAGTGGTCGGGCAAGTCTCCCTGGTCACGGTCAGGGGGTCGAGATACTTGAGGCTGAGGGATGTCAGGTCATGGAGGTATGAGACTCCTTGACTGTCGTCTTACGACTAGGGTTGTGGTCCGCGGGTTGAGGTGTCATGTGGAATGACGGGGAGGTATGATAGTCCTACTGTAGCTGTGAGCGTTGAGGCTCGGGTGTCGTCGGGTATGGAGATATGTATGACACTCCCTCTTGAGCACTGTGTGTGGAGGACTCCGTAAGGAGGCGTACCCTATGGTAGCCAGTGCAGGTGGGACACGTGCCCCATAGCTGGTAGTGACCTGAGAGACAGGACAGTCATCCCAGGGTGGGGTTGGCTTGTGAAGGTTCTCTAGGTTGGAGAATCGCAGGACAACATGGCACCTACACTTGGTGGCACGTTGTGGCAGCACAGTTTGGCATGGAGGTATTTGCAGTCTACCGACTTGATGTGGAATAGTAGAGAGTTTGACGCCAACAAGATCGTGATGGACATGTAGGAGTATGATGTGATACTCGACATGGATTGGTTGGTGCAGTAGTCCACTTTGATCGATTGTGCTCGGAGGAGAGTTTATTTTGGGTCTCCTAAGGATGGGTCTTTCTTTGTGCAAGGTGGGTGTCAGGGTGAGCCTAAGCTTGTCCTTTCAGCTATGAAGGCTCATAAGTCTTTGGTCAGGGGTTGCATGGGGTATCTAGCCAGTATAGTTACCTCCACTTCTCTTGAGTTGGGTGTTTACAACATCTCTGTGGTATGTGAATATCCCGACGTCTTCCCTGACGATTTGCCTAATATGCCACCTCACAGGGAAGTCGAGTTCTTGATTGATCTGATCCCCAGTTCTGGTGCTGTGTCAAAGCCTCCTTATCATATGGCTCCAACGGAGTTGCGAGAGCTCAAGACTCAATTGCAGGAGTTACTAGACAAGGGGTTTATCAGGCCGAGTGTGTCTCCATAGGGAGCGCTTGTCTTGTTCATCCACAAGAAGGATGGTTCACTTCCGACTGTGTATAGATTACCAGATGTTGAACTAGATTACGGTGAAGAACAAGTATCCCTGGCCCCGCATTATTGACTTGTTCAACCAATTGTAGTCTGCATCTGTGTTCTCGAAGATTGATCTGAGGTCTGGGTATCACTAGTTTAGGATACGAGACTTAGATATTCAGAAGACTGCATTCCAGATGTAGTATGAGCATTACGAATTCACGATCATGCCTTTCGGCTTGACCAATGCACCGACTGCATTTATGTATCTGATGAATAGGATTTTCAGCTCTTTTCTGGACCAGTTCGTTGTCGTTTTTGTTGATGTGCTGCTGGTCTACTCCCCTGATGTTGAGACTCATGCCTTATATCTGAGGGCGGTTTTGGATACTCTGAGGTGTCATCAAATGTACGCTAAATTCTCCAAGTGTGAGTTCTGGATGAGCGATGTTATGTTCCTTGGCCATTTGATTTCTGGAGAAGGCATTAGAGTGGATCTTGCTATGAGACGGTGAGCAGTTGGGAGCGACCCAAGACTGTCACAGAGATCAGGAGTTTCTTGGGTCTGGCGGACTATTATAGGAGGTTTATCAAGGATTTCTCCTCTATAGCCGTGCCTCTGACAGAATTGACCAGGAAAGAGTTCCATTTTGTTGGACTAAAACTGTGAGGTGAGTTTCCAAGAGCTGAAGTCTCGTCTGGTTTCTGCCCCTGTGTTGACTGTACCTTCTGGAAGTGGTGGCTTCACTGTGTATAGTGACGCAAGTGGTGTTGGGTTGGGGTGTGTTCTGATGCAGCATGGCAATGTTATCGCGTATGCTTCACGCCAGCTGAAGGATCATGAGAAGAACTACTTGACCCATGATTTGAAGATGGCTACCGTAGTGTTCGCTCTCAAGCTCTAGCGACACTATCTCTATGGAGAGCAGTTTGAGGCTTGCATTGATCATCAAAGTTTGAAGTATATCTTCACACTGGTGGACCTCAACCTGAGGCAGCACCATTGTGTGGAGTATCTAAAGGACTATGATTTCATCCTGTCCTACCACCCCAGCAAGGCCAATGTGGTTGCTGATGCCTTGAGTCGGCATACACACGTGTTGGCCAGCCTGATGGTCAAGGAGTAGACCATGCTGGAGGTTCAATTGAGCTGTAGGCAAAAGCGACAAGCTCAGGGAATGGTTGGTGCTTGGGTGGCCAACTTGTTTGTTCGTCCTAAGCTATAAGAGTTTATTGTTGCCTGTCAACAGCTGGATCTGTTTGTTCATGCTGTGTTTGAGAAGCTGGAGGCTGGTGGAGAGCCTTATTTCTCTGTTGGGGAATATGGAGAGCTGAGATATGATACACGTCTGTATATGCCCTAGCTTGAGGAGGCCAGGCAGAGGTTGTTGAATGAAGAGCATCGGTCTAGGTACACCATTCACCCTAGGAGTACGAAGATGTACCGAGACTTGAAGCAGAACATTTGATGGCCTGGCATGAAGACGAATGTTGCTGGCCATGTGGCAAGGTGTACAACCTGCCAGTTGGTCAAGGTAGAGCACCAGAGACCTAGTGGGACCATGCAGTCGTTGGATATTCCTATGTGGATGTGGGAGCACATCTTGATAGACTTTGTGACTGGTTTGCCATGGACTCAAAGGACGAACGACACCGTGTGGGTGATCGTGGACTCGTTGACCAAGTCTGCTCACTTCCTGGCCATTCGGGTGAAGCTTCCAATGCACCGCCTGGTGGAGTTGTATGTGTCTGAGGTGGTGAGGTTGCATGGTGTTCTGATGTCCATCGTATCAAACAAAGATAGAAGGTTCACCTCAAGGTTCTGGAGAACACTATAGGAGGCCTTTGGCACTGTGCTCAACTATAGCATAGCATTTCATCCCCAGTCGGACAGTCAGACAGAGAGGACTATCCAGACACTAGAGGATATGCTTAGAGCATGTGCCTTAGATTTTCAAGGATGTAACACCCGTAAAATTTATTTTGTAGTTATTTACATTTTTAATGAATTTATTCCTAGACGAGTGTTACTGTTCTGAGGCCCGTTTGTGTGGATTTGTACTTTTGGGCTTGGGCCTCATGGGCCAGCTTCTGATTACGTGTCCCTGCACGTGGTTGGTACTGTGCATTGTGGCACTGTGCTTGTGGGATCGGTGTGGGTGCATGTGGGTTGGCTGTTGAGGCTGGTGGTTAGGCAGTGGGCGTTCAACTTGTGCGGGGTGCTAGTGGTTGTGGCGCGTAGGTGAGCACGTTCTCAGCTACTACGTGTATAGGGCTTTATAAGTCACTCACATCGCACTCCTCCATCGCTCGTCGCCCGCCTCCTTCTTCCTTCTTCTCCTCCTCCTCGGGCGCACACCTCCCTTTCCCTTCCTCCTCACTCTTCTCCCTTCCCCACCTGTCACGCACGATCTTCCTCCCCTGTTTTGTGTGCCGACGAGAGAAAGAGAGAGAAGTGAGAGAGGTAGAGGCACCATGAGGCACAGCGTTGGTGTGGTGGGTGGTCCAGAGGTCATGGAAGTTCCCGTGGATGTCGTGGTCGCTAGAGTAGGTCAAAGGATCACCAGAGTGTGTTTTGCAGGTATGCACCTCCAACCCATGAATAGAGAGTATGAAAATGGTAGAAATTGATAGGATTTCATGAAATCTAGGTAAATTTACATCCCTAGAATTTATTGTGATTTTATGAGTATTTATGGAGGCATTTATGGGTGTTTAATGTGGTGGTTGTGTGTAACACCCGTAAAATTTATTTTGTAATTATTTACATTTTATGAATTTTATTCTTGGACGGGTGTTACGATTCCGAGGCCCGTTGTGTGGTTTTGTGCATTTGGGCTTGGGCCTCGTGGGCCGGCTTCTATTTTCGTGTCCCTGTGCGTGGTTGGCACTATGCATTGTAGCACTGTGCATGTGGGGCCCGGGTGTGGATCTGTGTGGGCCCTAGGTGTGGTGTCCGCCTGGGGCTCGCGTTCGTGGGCCGGTGGTTGAGGTTGGCAGTTGGTCTCTTGGTTGTGGTGGGTTGTTGGGTCCATGCGGTGGTTGGTGAGGTTGCCAACTGAGGGAAGTGTGGGTGCTCGTGTGGCTGACTAGTTGCATGCCCGTGGCCACCTACTCTCTCTACATGGCTTTTTAAGCCCAGACACTTCGCCATGCACGACCCAAGCTTCTCCTTTCTTCCCCGTGCACTTCTCTCCGTCCTGAGCACGCCTTCTTTCTCTTCGCCTTTCACTCATTCTCTCTCCCTCCACTCACTCCCTCTCGTCTCACTCTCTTATTCTCCCTCCCCTGCGATCTCCTCTCTGTTTGGTGTGCTCGAGGGCCAGCGACGGTGTGTGGTGGCTCGTGGTGGTGCGTGGAGCTCGAGTGGAGTGCTCCCGTGGTCGTGGTTGTGCCGTGGTCGCCAGAGTTGGCTAGAGAATTGCTAGAGCTCATTTTCAGGTACACATTTTCAATCCATGTAATAGAGAGCATGAAAATGGTAGAAATTGTTAGGATTGCATGAAATCTAGGTAAATTTACATTTATAGAATTTATTGTGATTTTATGATAATTTAGGGTGGATTTATGGGCATTTATGCCGTTGGTTGCATTTAGGGTCCTTTTGACCCTTCTGCCTTTGTGATTTTATATCTTGATGCATGGTGAATGGATTTTGGTTTTGTTTATGTGGATTTGGAATAGACTCGAGGGTCTACATCTTATGTTTTATGCAAGATTTTGGTGTTTGTTTAGGAGTGTCTGATGGGAGGTCCTAGTTTGGGCAATTTTGGACTATAAGGTTTGGGTCGTTGTTTGCTTTTTGTAGAATTCGGCATATCGAACCATTTCGCTATGCCATTTTTCTATCAGATTCGGTCCTCTAGTCAAAATTCGGTCATTTGATTTTGGACTGTCGCTCGAATCAGGAGATTTCGGTCGACCGAATCATTTTCGGTATACCGAATTTGGCTTGAGTGTTAACCGCTGACCAGATTCGGTCGACTGATCTAGACCAGCCTACCGAACCAGGGATTTTCCGCATACCAAACCTATTTTCGGCATGCCAAATCTGGGCCCAAATATGTTTATAAAAATCTAATTTCCGTGGGTTTTCCAGATTGGTTTGTTTTGTCCCATTGAGAGGGATTTTGGGCCATCAGTGGTGGTCGCTTGGGACCCCTAATGCGTCGTTTTGTGGAGGTTTTGGAAGAATTTTCAAAGATATGAAAATGGTTTTGGAAAATAGATTTCAAAGAAATAGATGGCTTATTTTGGAAAATGTTTTCCTGGTTTTTTGTGTGTGGGCCGAGACAGTGTGGGACTGTGTCGTCGGGACTAGGTCATGTGACGACATTCTCAGGTGGTCGGGCGTGACTCCTAGGTTGAGGTTTGGGGTTGAGATACTTGAGGCTGAGGGGTGTCGGGTCCTAGAGGTATGAGACTCCTTGACTGTTGTCTCACGACTAGGGTTGTGGTCCATGGGTTGAGGTGCCTTGTGGCATGGCGGGGAGGTATGATACTCCTACTGTCGTTGTGAGCACTGAGGCTTGGGTGTCGTTGGGTGTGTAGGTATAACACTCCCTCTTGAGCACCGTGTGTGGAGGATTCCGTGAGGAGGTGGATCCTATGGTGGCCAATGCAGGTGGGACACGTGCCTCGTAGCTGGTAGTGTCTTGAGAGACATGACAACCTTCCCAGGTAGGGGTTTGCTTTTGAGGGTTCTCTAGAGAGGGAGAATCGCAAAACGGTGATCGCTCCTGCATAGGGACGGTGATCGCTCCTACATAGCGACGGAGAATCGTGGGACGGTGATCGCTCCTGCATAGGGTGGTCGTCACCGTGGCAGTGCAGAACACTATGGTCGCTCCTCGACGGACTACGTGTAGCCAGAGTTAGGTTGCCTAGCGTCGGGCTTCCCGACTCACTATGTGTGGTTTTGGCCATTTAGGGCCTTTGCTTGTGGTTTTGGGCTAGTAGAGCCCCAGTTGTGGTTTTGGCCAGTGTGGGCCTGGTTTATAAGGTTTTGAGAAAATAATTTGCAAAATGAATTTAAAAGAAAAGGTAATTATGATTTGTTTTCCACGGTTTATGTGGGTGTGTATTGGGTGACTTTTGTCACTCATACGTTTTTTCCTCGTGTTTTTGGTTTACAGGTGCAGACATACAGAGGGTTAGCGTAGTGCATATAGTCTGGAGTTTCCTAGTCGCACACACAGGTTCCTGGTAGTTAGATATTTACTGTTTGGCTTTAATTTTCCTATAATTTAATTTGTTTTAAATTATTGTGGAAAAGGAGGGGCGTTACATTGTGTTTTGGGTCGTTTTGACCCTTATACCTTTGTGAACTTATATCTTGATGCATGGTGAATGGATTTTGATTTTGATTTTTGGATTTTGGAGTAGACTCGAGGGTCTACATCTTAGATTTTATGTGAGATTTTTGGTGTTGGTTTTGCGAGTCCGATCGTCGGTCCCATTTGGACGATTTTGAACAGTAGGGTTTGGGCAGTTTTCTGTTTCTCGCAGAAATTAGCATACCAAAACCATTTCGGTATGCCGTTTTTTCTGTCAGTTTGGTCCTCTGGTCGAAATTCGATCATCCAATTTTGGACGGTCGACCGAGTCAGTAGATTTTGGTCGATCGAGCCATTTTCGGTATACCGATTTTGGCCTGAGTGTTGACCATCGACCTGATTCTGTCGACTAATCCAGATCAACCTACCGAACTAGGGATTTTCTGTATACTGACCCTATTTTTCGGCTTGCCGAATCAGGGTCCAAATATATTTATCAAATGTGATTTTCGAGGGTTTTCCTGATTGGTTTGTATTGTTCTTTCGAAATGGGATTGTGGATTGTCAGTGGTGGTTCCTTGGGACACTGGATGTGCCTTTTTGCCAAGGTTTTGGAAGAAGTTTCAAAGATATAAAATGGTTTTGAAAATAATTTCAAAGAGATGGTTGGCCCGTTTTGGAAATTCATTTTCCTGGTTTTCTGTGTATTGACCGAGATAGTGTGGGACCGTGTTGTCTGGACTAGCGAATGTGATGACATTCTCGATGTTCGAGCGCATCTCCTTGGTAGAGGTCGGGGGGCCGAGATACCTGAGGCTGATAGACGTGAGGTCTTGGAGGTATGAGACTCCCTGACTGTCATCTCGAGGCTAGGGTTGTGGTCAATGGGTTGAGGTGTCTTGTGGTATGACGGGGAGGTATGATACTCCTACTGTTGATGTGAGCCTGAGGCTTGGGTGTCGTCGAGTGTGGAGGTATGACATTCCCTCTTGAGTACCGTGTGTGAAGGACGCCGTGAGGAGACGTATCCTGTGGTGGCCAGTGCGTGTGGGACACGTGTCACATAGTTGGTAGCATCTTGACAGACAGGACAACCTTCCCAGGGAGGGGTTGTCTTCTGAGAGTTCTCTAGGTGGGAGAATCGCAGGACGACGCGGCTTCTACACAGGGTGGCACGTCATGGTAGTGTAGACGCCGTTGGTGGCTCTTTGGTGGATTGCTTGTGGCCAGAGTTTGGTTACCCGGCGTCGGGCTTCCCTACTCACTATGTGTGGTTTTTGTCATTGAGGGCCGTGCTTGTGATTTTGGGTTAGTAGAGCCCCATTTGTGGTTTTGGTTGGTGTGGGCCTGGCTTATGCGATTTGAAAGAAAATGGTTTGCGAAATGAATTTAAAAGAAAAGTAATTATAGTTTTATTTTCCGCTGTTTTTTGTGGGGTGCGTGCTGGGTGACTTTTGTCACTCATGCGTTTTCCTCGTGTTTTTGGATTGCAGGTGTAGGCATGTAGAAGGCTTAGCATAGTGCATATTGTCCGGAGTCTCATAGCCGCATAAACAAGTTCTTGGTAGTTTGATATTTTCTATTTAGCTTTAATTTTCGTGTAATTTAATTTGTTTTAAATTGTTACGGGAAATTCGGACCATGATAGTGAGGGTTCTCTAAGTGGGAGAATCGCAGGACGACATGGCTCTTACACAGGGTGGCACGTCGTGGCAGTGCAGTGCACTCTAATGACTTCTTGAGGCCAGAGTTGGTTTCTTGGCACTAGGCTTCCTGACTCACTGTATGTGGTTTTGACCATTGAGGGCCTTGTTTGTGGTGTGGGCCACATTTGCTGTGGTTTTCGGCCTTGTGGGCCTCGTTTGTGGGATTTTATAGAAAATGATTTATGAAATAATTTTAAAAGAAAATTAATTATAGTTTTGTTTTCCGTCATTTTCGTGGGTGCATGCTGGGTGACTTTTGTCACTCACACTATCTTCGTGGTTTTGGGTTGCAGGTGCGAACATGCAAATGAGTTTTAGTATAGTGCACATAGTCTGGAGTATCATAGCCGCATACACAGGTTCTTGGTAACTGATATTTCTGTTTAGCTTTTAATTTCCTATAATTTAATTTGTTTTAAATTATTATGGGAATTAGGGGCGTTACACATGTATCTCATTTCCTTTATAGCATTCAACACATCCACTTCCTCTCCTAAAGCTTTTATCAGTAATATGGATTCAACCAAGATATGGCATCACAGGCATGGGCATCCTTCAATCAACATTCTCTCTACTATTCTTCATTAACTTTAGCTACCCTTTTCTTCTTCACTAGACTCCATATGTTCTTGTCAACAAGGAAAGAGTTGTGGGCTTCCCTTTGCTCCATTAATGTCTTCAACTATTACTTCTTTTTAGCTATTACATTGTGATTTGTGGGGTCCTTTCCTAGTTCTTAGTGTTGTAGGCTTCAAGTATTACATCTTAATAGTTGATGACTTTACCAGATATAGTTGGATGTTTCCAATCAAACTGAAATAGACTTCTATCATGTGTTTGTTGATTTTTGCATTTTCGTTGAAAATTAGTTCAATACCTCTGTTAAAGTTATAAGAACTGATGGAGGTGGTGAATTTTCCACCAAGTTACTTGCCAATTTTCTTCAGACCAAGGGCATTCTACACCAAATGACATGTCTGTACACTCCTAAGCAGAATGGCTTAGTTGAATGGAAGCATCATCACCTTGTTGAAACTGGCTTAACCTTGCTTGCCCAATCTAAACTTCCTCTATGCATGTGGTTTGAGGCTTTGACTGCTACCATCTTTCTAATCAATCGATTGCCAATTGTAGCTAATGGCAATGTCTCTCCATTTCAAATGTTATTCAACAAACAACCAAATTATTTCTTCCTAAGGCGTTTTGGCTGTAGATGTTATCTCTGACTGAGACCTTACAATTCTAGCAAGTTGCAATTCAGAAGTGTTGAATGCATATTCATTGGCTACAATCAAAATCAAAAGGGTTATAAATACTGGCATCCTTCTACTGGCATTGCCTATGTGCCCAAAAATATTAGATTAGATAAACATGTCTTTCCCCATCTCTTGTCTTCAATTTCCTCACCAAATACTGATAATCTGCAAAGCTTATCTTCTTCTGCTTCATGGTTCATGTTTCCCTCCTCTTTTGTCACTGAACCCACTATTGTCTTTGAGAACTGTCCGAGCTTGTAACATCTTGAATATCGACTTTTCCACTTAATCATTAATTGATGATTAAGTTACCATGGTGAAGGTTGCCAGCTATGGTGTGTGGTGGCCGAGGGTGAGCAGGACTGGAATGATACTGAATGCCACAGTGTGGCCAAGACCTTAATTCGTGAGTTATTTCATAAATTATGGGTGATTGTAGTATTCCCTCCTTCTCTAGGGTTTTTTGTGTAAAATTTACGTAAAACGTTTATTAAAAAGTGAAAAGAGGAATCGGCTATGTAAGGAAGAGCGGTATGGTGAGGGGCGGCTGGTGTAGGCATTAGAAGGAAAAGAAAGAATGAGATAAAAGAGGGGAGAAGCCTCGGGAGAAAGAAAGAAGAGGAGAAGGAGGGTGAGAAGAGAGAGAGAGAGTAGAGGAGAGCTACTTGTACAGAGGAAAGAAAAGAAAACAAAAAGAGAAGAAAACCAGTAATGAGAAAAGAGAAGAGTGAGAAAGGAAGAAGGAGAGAAGAGAAGAAAGAAACGAAGGAGAAAGAAGAAGGAATAGGTACATGTCCTACCTTATATTCTTGTTTTTCCTTTGTTAAAACTTATGATCATTAAAAATAAGTTGTAGAGGATGATTTTTGTGCATGGTAGGGATTTTGTGATTTTTGGTAGATTTTCGAAGGTTTTTCAGAATAATAGTTACTATTGAGTCAGTTTGAGTTCTATTGCTTCAATCTTAAATAACTCAAGCTATAAGTATTGGATTTGCATGATTTTTGTTCCATTAGAAAGTAGATTTAAAGCTCTTTGATTTAGTGGGTTGCTTGAAAATTTTCGTGGCCTGTGGAAATATCAGTGCATGTGTAAAAATTGAAGCCCCACTAAGTTCGAGTAGTCTGAGTTTTATGACTTCAACTTTGTATATCTCGAGTTATAGATATGGGATTTGAATGAAATTTGTCCCAAATGAATGTAGACCTAGAAATATTCTTTTTGGTATATTACTTGCCATTTTATATGACCTTTGGAGAGAGCAGTAAGGTTTGCAAATCAAGTAACTCATCTGGTTTGTACTGTTCTGTCAAATGTGCTATGCCAGTTTGAGTTTTAGAGATTCCATTTTGTATATCTTGAGATATGAGTGATGGATTTGAATTATATTTGTTTCACTTGAAAGTAGATTCAAAGATCTTCGTTTTAGTAGCTTTTTCGTAAATTTTCGTAATCTGTAGAAATACCAGTTGCTATGTAAAGTCTGACAACCCATTAAGTATGCCAGTTTTAGTCTTAGAGCTTCCATCATGTGTATCTTGAGTTATGAGTATTCAATTTGAATGATTCTTATTTCCTGTGAAAGTAGGCTTAGAAATAATTATTTGGTATACCACTTGACATTTTACATGACCTGTGGAGAGAGCAATAAGGTTTGCAAATCCAGTAACCCATTTGGTTGTTCTATTCTGTAAAAGGTGCTATGCCAGTCTGAGTCTTAGAGCTTTAATCTTGAATATCTTGAGTTGTTAGTGTTGGATTCACGTGCTTTTTGTTCCATGTGGTAGTACACTTAGAAATCTTCGATTTGGTATATTATGTGTGATTTTTGGTGGAATGTTGGTGGATTTTGCGAAGGGTTTGTCCAAGGAACACTCACTGTTAGGGTATTTTGGGTCTTCTTGTTTCAACCTTGTATAAATTGAGCTATGTACGTTGGATTTGAGTGATTTATGTCTCATATGAAAGTACACTTGAAAATCTTCATTTTGGTAGGTTGCATGTGAATTTTCATGATTCGTAGACAGAGCAGTGATTTTTACAAAACAGGCAACATTTGCTGGTTTTCTACACTTGGGCATACGTGCCTAGGGTGCACCTTATAGGCATACCCTCTAAGAGCACTTACCAAGCGCGCGTGAGCTTTGTTTCTACAGTTTAATGCTGGATAGGAAGAATCCGTTGCATGTTTGTATGTTTAACTTTATTCTTGTGCATATGCCTAATTTGGACAAATGTGTATGACAAGAGAATGTCTTGAGAGCTTTAAATGATTTCCATTGTTTTTTTTTTGAAATGATATAGGTTTTTCTGAGAAATTGTTTTCAATGATCATGGAAAGACATGAATAATTTAAGCAATGGCTTTTAAAGGATTTTTGAAAGAGATGCATGGAATTTGATTGTGTTTACTATACTATACTTGGTGATGTTTTAGAGATGATTCCTCATTGTTTTTGAAAATGATTTCCAAAGAGTTTTCCACAATGGAAAAGATTCAGAAAAAGAGTTTTTGAAAGAAAGAACAAGCTTTAAAAGAAAAATTTCTCTTACATTCAAGCTGAGATTTCCCAGAAAGACTCTCGTTTAGAAAAGAGCTTTAGAAAGTGTTACTTTTAGAAAAAAATAGTTTTATAGAAATGATTTCTATAACAAAAAGATTTAAAAAAGAAAATGCATGTTTTTAGAAAAGAGATTCCAGAATTAGTGTTGGCCCCAGGTGAAGGAAACTGGGTGCCAAGAGAGTTAGTGTTGGCTGGACCGTGTGCACAGTTGAGCGAGTTAGTGTTGGCTAGGCCGTGTGCTCAGCCAAACGAGTTGGTGTTGGTTAGGCTGGGTGAGGCAACTCAAGAGCTCAATGGGCTGGGCAAAATCACCGGAAAGCTTGAAACACCAAGAAAAATAGTGGGATATTTGAAAAACGCATTCCCGTGGAAGAGAAAAGATTAGTGAGGCCTATTGGCCGTGACGGTGGATGCCCACATGAGGTCTTTCACCATGGCAGTGTAGGAGGTTGAGATTAGTGCCTCTTCCAACTGCGTGTGGTCAGGTCACCCTTGATCAATGTGACACCAGAAAACGAATTTTCAGATTTAAGATTTAGAAATAGATTTAAGCTAGAATCGAGTTGAATTTTGGCTTCTAAGTTTTTGTTAGATTCTAGCTGAGACAAAATTAGTGTTTAGGGCTAGTTCCAGCCAAGATTTGTGTTTTAGCCAGATTTAAAATTTATGTTTTAGGCTAAAATCTAGTCTAAGAATGGTTTCTAGAAATGCATCAGAATAGAGCATGAGATTTTAAAAGTAGAAAGAAAGCTTTTGAAAATGCATGATTTAATGAGATTTTCTTGAAAGACTTATAAGAGATTTACTTAGAGTTTTGGTTCTAGTGAGAACCCAAATTAGAGATTTGTAGAAAAGATTTCCAGAAAGCATTTAAAAGAGTTTTGTCATAGTTTTGAAAACCTAGATTATAATTTTATTGTGGTTTCAAAGTTGTGGAGTTGTGCCAGTTTTTGAGATATGATCTGTTTGTTTGACTGAGTAGAGGCTCAATGTTAGTATGACACTTTCCAATGGTTGTGGACTTCATTTGGCAAAAATGGCCATTTCAAATATTCACAAAGGTTTGAAAGACATGCATATGACTTTAAAAGAAAAGAAGGAAAATGGCTTTGAAAAGCATACATGTGGTTTTAAAAGAAAAGAAAGAAAATGATTTGAAAGGCATGAGTATGATTTTGAAAAGAAAGAAAAAGGAAAAGGTTTTCCAAAGGCATGGTTTCAAAGAGACTTGCATGCTTGTTAGGCAATGAAAAGTTGCCAAGTGTAGTGCTGCGGCATCCATGTGTGATGCCAGATTTGTGTGTGTGTGGTGGGGTATGTACTAAGTAACCTTTTAGTAGTCACTCATACATGTTTTGTTGGTATTTTCTCAGATGCAGGATAGAAGTAGGAGCTTGCTAATGCACGTGAAGATGGAATCAGTCGACCACACATCAAGGACTCCAGGTAAGTGATTAATTTAGTTTAATTTAATTAATAGCATTTTTATTTATGTTGTTTAATGTTAGATTTGGTTTTAGATTTGATTCAAGTAATTATTGCAAGTAAGTAGAAACAAAAGAAAGTAGCTAGAAATTGAGGTACTAGCTCTAGGACGGGTCGTTACAAAGGTCCTCTTCCTTATCTATTGTTCTTGATTCTTCTTGTGCCCCCTTTCGGTCCACTTCATCATCTTCTACTCCTTTCTCTCCAGTTAACCCCCCTATTAATTTTCATCCTATGTAAACTCGTGTCAAATCTAGTATCTATAAAAAGAAAGTGTTTCTTAGCACCAATCACAAACTACCCACTGTACTTGTGTCTAACTTTGTCACAATACCAACTTCCTATACTTAGGCTTCTAAATTTCCACAATGGAGGCAAGTAATGGACTTGGAGTTTTCTACACTTCAAAACCAACAAACATGGGTGTAACCTTACAAGTTAGGTATGAATGTTGTTAGCTATAAATGGGTATATAGAACAAAATAGAATATTGATGGAAGCATAAACAAACACAAAGCAAGGTTGGTTGCTAAAAGATTTCATCAAATACCTGGTGTAGACTTTGCTAAAACCTTTATTCCTGTTGTCAAACATGCAACCATAAGGGTTTTCCTTACTCTTGCTGTAAATTTTTGGTGCCCACTTTGTCATCTTGATGTGGAGAGTGCGTTCCTTCATGGTACCCTGCAAGAAGATCTTTTTATGGAGTAGCCACAGGGCTATATTGATTTAGCTAAACCCACTCATGTGTGCAAAATGCTCAAGTCAATCTATGGATTGCAGCAAGCACCTAAAGCATGGTATACCAAAATTTTCTTCAAAATTAGAAGAGCTTGACTTTTATATGACTGTCTTTGATCCTTCTCTCTTTGTGTATCACAAAGATGGCAATCTGGTTTATGTCTTATTATATGTTGATGACATCATTATCATAGGAAATAGCTATGAGTTCATACAGTAGCTAATAACCAACGTGAGTCTTCATTTTTATATGAAAGACATGGGAGCATTATATTACTTTCTGGCAATTCAATTATACTCGTTCTTCCAATTCATTACAACTCTCTCAATCTAGATATATCTTAGACATTCTTGTTCATTATGATATGAGTGGCTGTAAACTAGTGTCTTCTCCAGTAACGACTCAAAAATTATCCAAACTAGATGGTTCACCTCTAACAAATTTTATTTGGTATCATAGTATTGTTGGGGCTTTGCAATACATCACCTTAAATCAACCTAACATATCCTTTGCTATAAATCAAGCATGCCAAGTTCTTCAAAATCCTATTGATGTTCACATGATGGCTGTCCAAAGAATTCTACGGTATCTCAAAGGAACCACTACTTCTAAGTTAGTCTTCACTCCAGGCTCTTGCCGACACGATCCCACGCTGCCTCGGCCCACAGACAGAAAATCAGAAAAAATCATTTTCCAAACCAAGCCAAACATTCCTTTGAAAACCATTTTTCCAAACCATTTCCATATCCTTTAAAAACTCTTCCAAAACCTCGGCCAAAACGGCGCATCAGGTGTCCCGAGGGACCACCACTGATGGCCCACAATCCCCTCTCACAGGGACAAAACACGGCATCCAGAAAGTCATCGAAAACACATTGCAAAACTCACTTGGGCCCA
>JAMKQA010001695.1:0-17961 GCA_024699735.1 Posidonia australis | reverse complement strand
TGAGAACTCACCTCAACGAGATCACGTTCCTTCGACGGGCATGGCCAGAGGTTGCGGTGGTCGGTTCCATGGAAGCCGCCGGTCTCCACTTCTACAACGTCATCGACGACGGACACCACGTCGGCAGCGTCCACTGGTCCGATTCGTCAGATCCTAGGGTCTACAGGGCGCGTGTCGCCTCCATCGCCTCCGATCCTAGGGAGAACAGCATCCTGGCCGTGGACAAGACGACACTCCAGGATTCGACGGCTGTTGTAGGGTTGGAGGAGCGGCGGTTGGAGGAGCGACGGCTGGAGGAGCAGTGGCTGGAGGAGCAGCGGCTGGAGGAGCGGTGGCCGGAGGGCTTCAGGATGGGGAGGAGCGGGCGGCTGCTGTAGGGTTTAGATGGGGAGTGGGGTTGGTTTAAATATATTTTAGGGTTTTGATTTGGAGGGGAGGTTATTGTTTTATTTGAATTTTGAATTTTAAAGAAAAAACCACAAACCAGATTTGCTGGTTACAAAAGCGGCTTTAAATGTTGAGGGAGCATGCAATAGATATGTACTATATATATATATATATGTTAATCAACTCTTAAATTACTCAAAAATGATTCAGAGCCTGATTCGATATACCAAAATTTCCTGATTCAGTGTACCAGAAACTTTCGATACATCGTTTGAGGCAATTTCTGAAAACTGAAATCTACTTTGAACAGACTCATTTGCCAAAGTTGGGACTTCCAGCGGACCAACTTCCGGTGAACCAAAAATTCTATAACAATTATCAAAGTAAGGATTTTAAGTCTACTGTCATTTAGGACATGTTTCATTCCAATTTCATATGTATAACTAGAGATATAAATATCTGAAGTCATAAAACTCAATATGGCATACTTAATGAGTCATCAATCTTCACACAAGTGCTGGTATCTTTACAAGCAATGAAAATTAACAAGTAATCTACAGAATTAAAGATCTTCGAGTCTACTTTCTAATGGCACAAAAATCATTCAATTTCAATACTCATAGCTCATGTTATTCATGATTGAAGCATGAAGACTCATGTAAGCTCAGCAATGACATGTTTTCATGCTTTCTTCAAAAATTCATCAAAATCTTCTAAAAATCCACAAAATTCATATTATGAATCCAAATGATCCCCATTTACATATTCTACTAATCTTGAGCTCGAATGGAAAGAATCAAGGAGAAAGGGATGTGTATCTCTTCTTTATTTCTTCTTTTTCTTCTTTCTTCTTTCTTCTTTCTTCCTCTCGGCTTCCTTCTTTCTCCCTTTTCTTCTTGGTTTTTCCCTCTGTCGTTCTCAGGTTCTTCTCCTCTGTTCCTCTTCCTCTTCTTCTTCTTCTTCTTCTTCTTCTACTCTAGCTCGAGCCCTCCTTTCTTATTCTCTTCTTCCTTTCTTTGCATCCTTCCTTTCTTCTTCTTCTCAAGTCTCCTCTCTTTTCTTACTTTCTCTCTTCTTCTTCTTCTTTTTTCAACGCAGGAAACATCCCTGCCATGCATCTACCCCTCCTCATATGTAGCCATCATTTGTTTATTGAACTTCTCACATGAATTTTGTGCAAACACCCCTAGAGAAGGAGGAAATACTTCAAACACCTATAATTCATGAAATAACTTATAAATTAGGATCTCGGTGGCACCATGGCATCTATCGTTAATCCATCTTCGATCCCATACTCCTACGGATCATCACACACCTTAGTTGGTAACCCTCACTAAAAATGACTTAATAATTAATTAATTATCATTAATCGTGACTAAGTGTGAAGGTGAAGGTTCGAGATGTTACAACCATGGTTCTAAATGTCGATTTCGTGTCGGACTTCGATAAGTTGAAAAATAGACACGTGTCGGGGAAATATCGGTATGTCGGAATCGTGTCGGTGGAAACACAGTAAAAAAATTTACATTTGTTCAGAAAACTTCTATTTCGATATCATGTCGGAGTCATGTCGGTAAATTAAAAATAAGACACGTGTCGGAGAAATTTCGGTGACACGCGTAGACATTTAGTACCATGGCTACAACCATCTTCCTTGGAATCCTCCTCTCCTCTATTGCTGAGATCTAGGACATGCATTGGTTCTTCTAGAGATACAACGCTAATTTATTCAAGTGGTTCCTTTACTTTCCCATCGGCATCGGTGATTCCGATGGTCGTAGCTCCTAATCATCGAAAAAATCAAACACATAAACAAAAATGCCGTAGGGTAAAAGGGATATAGAGAGAGAGAGAGAGGAAGGGTGAGAGAGAGAGACAAGGGCTTTCTTCTCCAGGTTCTTGAAATATTTTTGAGAGGTGGTGGTAGAGAGAATAGGAGATTGCAGTGGCGATGGGTGGGTTGCGGTGGTATATGCAGGCGATGACGTACTTCTCAAGGTTCCTACTTCGACATTGGAGTACACCGCAAAGATTTCTTTGAGAGGTAGTTGCTGTAAAGGGACAACAATGATGTTAAGAGGGGCAGTTGATGGAGATGCAACAGTAGTTGCTAAAAAGGATCAGAGAAGGTAACGTAGTGATGATGTGGCCCTTTATTCTTCTTCCTCATTTCACTTCTTTTTCTACATTGATGGAGATGCAACAACAATTGTTGGAGAGAGTTGACGGCAACGGCAGTTGCTAGATGAGAGGAAGAACGTTTGTTCGTTTTGTTAAAGATGCTTTCTATATTTTAGTAGAAGAAAAGGGGAATAATGGCATAGATTTGGTTCTTGTTTTGGCATTTTGTTGGGTTTCCTTTTTTTAGGGAAGCGAGATTTAAAAGAGAGAGAGAGAGTAGAGAGAATCATTCTTGAATGGAGAGAACCATCCGTAAATAGCTTGGCTTCCTTTTAGTTTTATGATTTTAAATTTTAAAACACAAATCCAAGTGGTTTTGGTGTGGGTGGTTTGTTGGTTTCATTTAATCTTGATAATCAATCATAGATACATGGATGGCTAGGATGTAGTCCTATTTAAGGATGCTTTGAGGTAAGATGTATCAAATATGCTCCCTATATCTCTCTTTCTCTCTCTCTCTCTCTATATATATATATATATGATAAAATATTTTTTTCTTATCTAAAATAAGAGTGACTCACACAACACACTAATAAATTTGTAAATTTCATTGTAATGCAAGATTGAAAGTTAACACAATTTCTTTTTTGCGAACAAACATTAAAATAACATCATTAGTATAAAAAATGAAATATCAAAGCAATTAGAAATTAGGACAATTACATAAGCATATTCCTTGGTATTAAGTATGCTTTTGTTAATTGCCTTTTTAAAAATTATGTGAGTTCATGCTTTTACATGACTTCCAAAAATATCTGAGGGTAACTAGATGTATCTACAAGTATCTAAAATCAAAATTACAATTTTTAAATTGTTGTAGTTGATATTCAAAAGATACCAAAAAGTACTACAAAACTCCTATAAATATAGGAGATCAATAGTAAATGGATACTTATATAAGATATACCTAATTATTCTAACACTCCTTCTCAAACATAAGAGATTGCCTTTCTATCATGAGATATCTAAACCACATCATCTCATAAGCAACGTATGTCATCGGTTTACATGTTGATTCTACTCTCGATCTAGATACTACATTATCTTTATTATTTCTATAAGTGACTAGATTTCCTTCTATGTAAGTACAATATACAGATGAAGATTTTTTATCTCCTTTATCTCCTACATAATTGGAATCTAAATGTACTTCAATTTTGAGATGTCCATGCTTCTTATGAATAAGGCTTTTTCCTGGTGCATTCTTAACATAGGCATATACTCTAAATGCTCCCTTCTAATGAACCACTCTAGGTTTTTGCATGAACTGTCTGAGTAGTTCTGCTGCCTAGGAAACATCAGGTTGTATAACTATTAGATAGACAAGTTTTCCAATTAGCCTTCTGTATCTAACAAAAAAAGTTTTCCAACTAACGTTCTATATCTACCCACATCGTCAAACAGTTCAAACAATTGATCCAAAAATTCTGGATTTTGCTCAATAAAGTAGACCGATTTCTTGAAGCAAATCAAGAGAATATTTTCTCTGAGTTAGGACAAAATCATGTTTATTGTGAGCGAGCTTTATGTTTAGAAAATATCTAGGTTTTCCTATGTTCATTGTAACGAAGTGCTTCCTGAGACATTTCTTTATTTCTTCAATATTAGAGATATCACTACCTGACAGAAGAATATCATTAATATAAACAACAAGTATAACATAATCTTTGCTGCTATGTTTGATAAAGACAAAGTTGTCTACTACATAACAATGAAAACTATTGTAGCAACTGAATTTCTTAAACCATGCTCTTGAATTTTGTTAGAGCTTATATATAACGCCTTCGTCCTGGAAGTGCTACCTAATTACAGTATCAACTAACCAATTACAATGCTAATAACAACAATTAAAATAACTGAAAGCCACCTAAGGCTAACTATTCAGATCTGTATACGGCTAGTGGCTCCAGAATACGCGCATTGGGGGTGAACTGTACTTTAAATAATACACTTAAAAATCAAAACCAAACAAAATACGCGTAAGTGATATCAAGTCACCTAGTACGCATTCAACCACTGAAAATCACGACAAAACTGCAAGAAAACTCAAAATCTTAATTATTACAAACCATAACTCAAAACCTCGATAAAACTACAAAATCAGTTTACAAATCCTTAGAATTCTCTATCCAGGTCCAGAAATCATCAAAAACCCTCTTTCCAAAATCGTGCCATTTTTAAACCTTTTTCCTTCTCAAATCTCATGCATTTTAAACCATTTATGTATTTCAAGAAAATCATATATTTTCGATCAGATCAAATCCAAAACCATAAGACCACACATGACTCAAAACACAAACACATATTGACTAGCAATTGGTTTAAACCACGAGTCTCAACTTGGCTAGAATCTGATTAAAACCTCAAACCAAAATACAGTCTGATTCTAACTCAAAACCACACACACATATCACGATCACAATTCCAGGCTACAAGCAGTCGGTGAGGTAGCAACCTCGACCTTATTGCACTGTCGTAGTGAAATTTCCTATATGGGAGGGCACCGCTCCAGCCAATAGGCCTTAACAACAATTTATTCATCACAAAGCACGAAAATACGTCTTTTCAATGTCTGGACATCCAGGTTTCATATTCCCAGATTCAGCCAACACTGTCACAAAATGGAGTAAACTGATCTCTTTCAACCGCCCTAAACTTCGACAACCACGTCTTGAATTAACAACCCGTTTCATCGAGGTCTCACACCCCTACCAATTGTCGTCCTAACACTATGTGGATCCGGAACAATAATTGGAAATCTCTTTTCAAAACTTGCAGATTTTCTTTGAAAATTATTTTCAAAAATATCTCTATTATAGAAAATACATTTCACAAATCATCATTTCCATCCACAAGAGTTCCCATTAAAACACAATGTGTCAAAAATCACTTGAAACCATTCATATTAAACCTCAATGAACACTTCATTCATATGGTTCAGGGACCTGTTTTGGCATATCGAAATCCACTAACATGTCGAAATCCCCTGAAATTAATGTGTGACATAGGGACTCATTTCGTTGTGCCAAAGATTTTCGAAGACGAAACATTTCGACATGTCGAACCAGGTGAAATCTAGACTTCTCCATTCGCTCGAAACTCACGTTCGCTGGAATGGGAGTCATTGGCGGACCCATCTTCGGTGAACCATGAATCACATGTTAACCACCAAAGGTAGTGTTCTAAGCCAACTATCATTTGAGACAAGTTTCAACCAAATCCATTAAACATAGCGCATGTAATAAAATCACAAAGGTAAAGAATCCATTTAACAACATTGTAACAAAACCCACAACTTCGATCAAAAGTCCACAATCAATCCACCAAATTGTAAGATCTACTCACATGCATGCCATCCAACCAATCCGTATCATTGCCATCATTTTTTCATGATTTTTACACATTTAACATGATTTTTAAGCCATTTAAAACCCAAGGCACAAAGATGAGAGAGAGAGCGGGATGTGTACTCTTTGTGGATTCCGATGACCCACGCATGTCTCAAACAAACTCTCCTCCCTCACGACAGCCTTTGGACCTCCCGATCTTTCGGTGAAGCTTCGATGTGTCCTCACACATGGCCCTCTCTCTCTGGCTCCTCCTTTCCTGGTTTCTCTCCTTATTCTCCTGCTTCCCCAACTTAGTGCCATGGCCACTTCCCCTCTTTATTACCTTCTGCACTTGCTACCTCTGTCGTTTCTGTCGATCCCTCTAGCCTTTCACCAGGCTTGCGTCACGGGAAAGAACAGGTAGGATAAGAAGGTAGAGATGAAGCTCGTGAAGAGGCACTGTGTATACTTTGACTAAAAGCCAAATAGGATTCCACACACACACACATGGTAGACACAACAAGCTAGAAAGCTACACAAACCAGGGAAACCAACATACCCAACCATACAGAGAAAGAAAAACACACACACTGGCCAACAACACACTGATTATCTAATAAGAAACTATATTATACAGATATTACAATATTCCATGGTTTACAGTAATTCTGGACAATCAAGCACAGATGTTACACTATAAATAACTTTTTTGAGAAGACCAACTTTACTCTCTTCATAAGCAACATACCCTGAAGGTTACTCTTTAAACGCCTGTTTTATCAGATCGCCATAGAGAAAGGCACTTTTTAGGTCCAACTGATACATACTCCAAGATTCAGTGATGGCAATAAAGAGAAAAATTTGAATGGAATTGATTCTTGCCACTGGAGAAAATATTTCACCATAGTCTACACTGAAAGTTTGAGTGAACTCTTTTGCAACTAATCTTACTATGTATCTGTCTATAGAGCCATCTAGTTTGTACTTGGTAGTATAGACTCATCGACACCTAACAATAGTTGTATTTGCTGGTGGAGAAACTAACTACCATGTTCCTCTAGATAGTAGTGCATTTATTTTCTCATTCATTGCAGCCTATTAATGTGGTACATGTATAACCATTATGCATTTTATGGGAGTAGACTTAGAATAAAAAGACAAAGCAAACTGATGGTACATAGGATGAAGGTGATTATATGAAACAAATTTAGAAATAAAATGAGTAATGACATGCTTTTTACCTTTACACAAGGTAATTGGAAGATCCGAATCAATGGGTCTTGGAGATGGATCTGCAGGCATAGGCATTGGAGTGGTAAGAGCATGAGGTGGTGGTTGTACCCGTAAATGATGTGTATACACGTACAAAGGAATAGTTGTGTGAGTACCAAGCACTTGTAAATTGTTAATCAATATATCGACAGGCAGAGGAGAGGAACAATACTAGAAGTATCATTGGATTGTGAAAAACTAAAATAAGGATTGAATTTAAAGAAAGTGACATCAGCAGAAGTAAAGTATTTTGTTAAAGTAAGATCATAGCTTCTCTATCCCTTTTAAATCCTAGTGTAGCCTACAAAAACACATTTCACGACCTTGGGAGACTGTTTGTTAAGACATAGAGTTAAAATTTTCACAAAATAGACACTTTCAAACACACGAGGTGGCAAGTGAAAAGTAGGACGATTAGGACATATTCTTCAAAAAGGAATATCTCCATAAAGAATAATAGACAATATTTTATTAATGAAGTAGGTAGCAATCATTATAGCAACAAATCATAAGTATTTGGGTACATTTATTTGTATCATGATTGTACAAGCAATATCTAAAATATGACGATGTTTCCTCTTAGATCTTCTATTTTGTTAGGAGATATGTTGATAAGTAGTATGATGAATGATACTCCGAGAAGAGCAAAAATTTTCAATGTCATGCTGAACAAATTCAAAAGTATTATTAGTTCGAAGTATATGAATAGAAGTAAAAAATTGGATCTTTATTTCATTGAAGATTTTTTTAATAATATCAATAACATGAGTTCTCTCCTTCAAAATGTACAACCAAGTAACTCGAAAGAAATCGTCAATGAAAACAATAAAATAGTGATATCCTGAAACAAACGGAACGTGACAAGGCCCTTAAATATCAAAATGGATTAACTAACTATATCTAATAGTACTAGATTGACATTGAAAGATAGCATGATGATACTTACCTAACTAACATGACTTACAATCAAAATGAGAGAACAATAACTATGGAAGTGCCTGTTGAAGTTTCTGAAGAAATGGATGACCCAATCTATAATGCTAAAGTAAGGGAAACTCTAAAATAGATGTAGAAGCAACAAGACAAGTGGGAGTATTTTCACGATCCAACAGGTATGTGTCGCTACGTTTATGGTCTAAATCAATCATCTTTTCAATATGTAAATTTTGAAAGGTACAATAATAAGGAAAGATAGTCACAGAACAATTTTGAGATTTGGTTATTATATTGATGAATAATAAATTAACTAAAAATTTAGGAATAAATAGCAGGCCACCATAAAACATTTTTAAGAGAAAGATAGGAAGAAGCCTTGACAACTCCTTTTCCTTTAACAGGACACTGGTTACCATTAGCAATGGAAACAAAAGAAATAGAAGATGTATTAGATAATGAAATAAAGAGATTTCTACTTCCTGTGACATGAGACAAAGTATCAGAATCTAACACTCAGGAATTTCCAAAGAGGGTAACAAAGCACTAGTGCCTGAAGTAGTAGCATGTGATGTAGTAGGTGTAGTTTAACTTGCCTTGAGTTGTAGAAAATATTCATATTCTACTTGAGTAATTTGAACAGTGGGTGACTCAAGAGTAGGTTTTACCAATGCTTGAACAGAAGAGCCAACATTGTTTGTCGTTGTCCATGTCCACACAGGTTCGCCAAACTTTTTCTAGCATTTCTTTGAAACATGATTTGTATGTTTACAATGAGTACATTTTCTCCAACTCTACGATCTCCCCATAAGACTCGATGACGATCATGTCAACTACGAGTGGCAGCCAAAGTAGACTAATCAGTGGATCCAACTGCAAGCATGGAAGACGGTGTTGTTGTGGAAATAAACAGAACACTAAAGTCAAAGACAGTGATGGAATAAAGTCGCCTTTAAAAATCTAACCTCTGATCTAACTACTAACTTCTATATGAAAAGTAGACATATACTTCGCCACAATCAAGCCCTTACGATACTCTTTCAACTTCATCTCATCAAGAACAAGTGGTTGGTAGATATCCAATTCATTTATAATAGCACAAGGAGTCATGTATAACTCAGTGACTGACATATCACTTTGTTATAATTAAAATAATTGCTCATACAGTTTGAATACACATGATATATTCTTCTCATGACCATAAAGTCCATGTAAGCAGAAAAACACTGGAGAAGGATATGTGTTCCTCCTTGCAATTGATTAACCAAGATCAAACACAATAATCATTTGCAAGCCAGTCTTCTTATGACGGATCTTTCTCATCAAGAAGGTCCTTATTGATGTGCTTCAAGTTTCTTTGAGTTTACAAAAAGATCTTGTTTGATGGAGACCATATCAACTAGTTCGTTACATTTAATTTTATAGTTGTTTCAATCAAATTCTTCATCAGATAATCTGACAAGGAGGAACCAACAAAGGGCTTCAATGCGTCAGCCATGTAAGAAGGTGACAAAGGATAGATGCTTAACACGGAAGGAGACATGGAGCAAATAGTCGAAGGCTTTACTCAATAGCATTGACATTGTTGTGGAGTGGCTCAGAGGAATGAGAATAACAAAGACTTCTTCACATCACTACTGGTAGAGTCATCATGTTCGTCGACCCTTCCTAGTGGCGGCTTAGGAAGGGGAAGGTGAGGATTAAAGGAGGGAGATCAACGACAGTGCTAGAAAGGTCGGATGGTTATGTCGATGGTGGTGGATTGGCCAAAAAGTGGTTGGACGACAGCTTCCTGCTAGGCTGGCGGCATGGGAAAGCCACTGCAGTGGCGATGGCGGCTAGAAAAATGTGCTCTGATGGCAGCTTCAACGACAACGGGCAGCGGAGGCAAAGACAACTACGATGGGTTGGGTGATTAGGATTTTAGTTTGGTGGCTTTTGATACCATGTTGTACTTGATATTCAAAAGATACCAACAAAAAGTTACTATAAAACTCCTATATATACGGGAGATCAATAGTAAATGGCTATCCATATAAGATATACCCAACTATTCTAACATAAATAATGATACACGTCGTAGCATGTCCAATACGAATTTGGGAGTATGATATCTTGGGGGTCTAGAAGAATCTGTGCTTCATATGGTGGGAGCCTTGTGCAATGGGTTTACCATTTTTTGTGTTGAAATGTGTAGAGTGCATGTTGGATGTCTAAATGGCACGTAAAACAAACACAACATCAATATAGAAATGGCCTTTTGTTTTAGAAACATCAAAATACCGTTAATTTAAGGAGCATCGCTGAAAAAGTGAGTCCCCCATGCATGTCATTCTCTCCAATCTGGAAATCATTCAAGCACCTTGTCTTTAGGGACTCTTTATTTAAATTAAGTTCCATATTTGGATCTATGAATTCATGCCCTTTTTCCTGTGTGGATGGGTGGTGGGGTAGTAGACTTTACCTGCAAAAAATTAAAATTTCAAAACTGTGTTTTGGGATGTAGTTCTTTGTGGCTATTTAGTTTGTTGCATCTTGTCAAAGGCGAGGAAGCGATTCTTTAACTGCATCAGTACAATGCCTTTGATATTGTTCTGCTCTTGATTTTATTTCTTGTGTCTTTTTGATGAAAGATCTAGAATTATTTCTCTATTGTTTATTCTCTTGTTCAGATGTTAGTTCGATAACTTAAGCGGAATATGTAGGTCTGGCTCATACTTTTGCATAGATCCTTGAAGTGTTGGACCCTGAAAGTCATTTATCTATGATTTTGCAGTGTCATTACAGCTATAATGACTGTGGACTGGGTTCAGATGGGACCGATAGGCTTGTTACGTTGGTACGAGAAATGCAGCATCGACAGTCCTCTCCAGGAGAAAGTGGCAGCCTATTTGGTGCAAAAATCACTGGCGGTGGATCGGGTGGCTCTGTTTGTGTTATCGGGAGGAACAGCCTTAGAAGCAGTGAACAAATTCTTGAGGTAATTTTTTGGCACCTTTACTCTATTTATGGAATATTTTTATGTTATTTATTTGAATTAAACGGCTAGTGTCATTCTCCTCTTGGATGTGATTGTTTTCATTAGATGCTGGCTTTATTCACTAGTGACAATTTCACAAGATACATAAACATCAAATGAGACTTCATGTTTGTGTGCTTCCTAGGGATATAATTATTGCCCTTTGGTTATTCACTGTTGGATCATATGCCTTGTATTCTTCGGTTAATGCTTCCATAGCTATGCTGTGGTATTAATCTAATGCTCTTGTTTTCTTGATAAATTGTCATGTTTGTTGCTAAGAACTTATGCCATCAGTTGAAATTTCAGAACATGTCATGATTGTCTCCAATTTTTTTGCTTGGATTTTCTTTTTCAGATTCAGCGAAGATATAAAGCTGCCACTGGTTATTTGCCATATATCTTCGAGGGTTCATCCCCTGGTGCTGGGAAGTTTGGCTATTTGAGGCTGCATCGCCGAGCCCCATCTAAATGTGAATCTGAAAGCTAAGTCAATTTTTTGTCATTATATTGTATAGTTATTTAAGCTCAATTTAAATTTGGCGCGAACAATAAATGTTTCAAAGTTCAAAATAAAGGTGAGGGTTTGTTATTATTGTTCTTCCTGGGTACATTTGCAATTAAAGCTTTGAGTGAACATCTTATCGGGTCAAAGTTTTATTCGTTTATATTTTATTCACAGAATTGTATGTCTTCTTGCTGAATGTAACCTAAAGCCAAGGGATGCTGGTCCTGAGTTTAGCATGTATTAACAATAGCCACTAACACTGCATTGAAAATTTAAGCTAGCAACAATAATAAAACAGCAACTTATGTATAAATGCATCCTAAGTAAGGTTCTAAATGTCGATTTCGTATCGGACTTCGATAAGTTGAAAAACAGATATGTGTCGGGAAAATATCGGTATGTTGGATTTGTGTCGGTGGAAATATGGTAAAAAAAAATTACATTTGTTCAGAAAACTTTCATTTCGATATCGTGTCGGAGTCGTATTGGTAAATTAAAAATAAGACACGTGTCGGTGAAATTTCGGTGACACGCGTAGACATTTGATACCATGATCCTAAGCAAATACATATTCACGTGACACTCGAACATTTTTTCATTTTATATTACATTCGTATGTGCAGTATTAAAGCAAAGGTAAATCTGAAATTTCAAACAATGTTCACTTTGACCTGCCTGTCACTTTCTGCTACAACAACAAATGATGTTGATGTGAATGCGCTCGTTTAAGTAAAATAAATACTAGGCAGAATTCCTGTAACTCAGCACGTGAATACAGCCAATTTGGTTGTAGGCACATTATTTTTGTAAAAATAAATATATAGAAGAAAAAAAAAATGACTGTATAGATTTATTTATTAGAAATCTATAAATATATAGTAAAATTTTTATTTAAATCAAACATCTATTAACTCTTGATATAAAAGTTTTAAAATTCAACATATTTTGTTAAATTTTAATTGTTAAATTTAGGATTAAAAATTAACAGTGAATATAACTTAGATTAGAATAAAATTTTAAGATATAGTAGATTATCTTATAAATTAATTAATTATATAATTAGATTTTTTTTTTAAAAAATTAAAAAAAAGGATACCTACGGGAAAATGTCGTTATAGGCACTTGCAGGAACTTTTTTCTAAAATAAATAACAATAATACCTTTTATTCTTCTTCTTTTCGTTGAACTAAAGTTACCTTTTGGAATATAAGATTTAAAGATAAATTAAACTTCTACAAGATGTTCATCATTATAGGGTTTTTTTAATGTATTTTTTAAACAATTTGATGGGAAGTGGTGCTCCTGTGAAAATAAAACAAAGGGAAACATAAAGGGTAATTACATATTTATAGAGTTATCAGATAAATGGATATTTAATAACCAATAAATCCACATAAACACAATAAGTCTAATAATAATAAGTTTAGCACTCCCCCTTAAGTTAGAGTATATATTAATCATACCCAGTTTATTACAAAGTGATTCAAAAAAACCAATACTTAGTCCATTAGTGAAAATATCTAATAGCTGATTTAAGGACTGTGTATATGGTGTAGAAATAACTTTCTTCGTCACCATATCATGAATGTAATGGCAATCTACCTTTATGTGCTTGGTGTGTTCATGGAAGATTGGATTATTGACAACAAAAACGACAACTTGATTATCACAATGCATAGACATTAGAATATCCATAGAAAAACTAAGCTCAAATATAAGGGAATGAAGTCGCAGTATCTCACAAGCTATCTGCACCATGGACTGGTATTTAGCTTCAGCACTTAATTTAGAAGCTACATTTTGTTTCTTATAGCACCACATGACAAGATTACCTCTAACATACGTACAATATCTGAAAGTTAACTTTTGTTCTGCTCTGTCTCTTGCATAGCTTGAGTCTGAATATGTCTTAATATGTAGATAGTCATTTCTTCTATAAACCAATCTTTTGTTAAGAGCCTTCTTGACGTATGTTAGTACCCTCAGTGCTTCCTATCAGTGTACTGTCTACGACTCATGCATAAACTGATAGAGTACACCCACTGTACATGCAATGTTAAGACGTGTAACAGTCAAGTAGATTAATTTTCTAATCAGGTGTCTGTATCTACCTACATCCTCAATGACGAACTGTCCTAGAAATCTAAGCTCTGATCGACAGGAATGCTTTCTCACTTACATCCCATGAGATTAATCTCTTGAAGAAGATCTAAGGCATACTTCCTTTGAGACAATGCCATCCTGCCCCTGGTATGAGCAAATTCAATATCTAAAAAATATTTAAGTTTTCCCATGTCTTTAGTAACAAAATGCATATTCAAGTATTCTTTAGCCTTCTGAATTCCTATAATATCACTACCTGTCAATAAGATATCATTTACATATACTATCAAAATAACACAACCATTGTCGATCCATTTATAAAAGATAGAGTGATTGACGACACAATGTTAAAAACCACTATTTGTGACTATGCTATTGAACTTCTCAAATCATGTACGAAAACTTTGTTTGAAACCATAAATAGTTTTCCTAAGCAGATACACACGATTCTCTCCTTGAGTAACGTACCTTGGAGGTTACTCCATAAATACCTGTTCAGTCAAGTCACCATATAGAAAAGTATTCTTCACATTTAACGGATTAAGCTTCCAAGACTAGTTTATGGCAACAAAAAGAAGAACCCATATAGAATTCAGTCAAGCAACAGGCGAAAAAGTCCTTATGTAATCCACACCATACTCTTGTGTAAATCTACGTGCAACTAATTATGCCTTATACCTGTCTACAATACTATGTGGCTTATATTTGATAGTGAACACCCACCTACAAGTGACTATGTTAGTTCCTTCAAAACGAATAACTAGATCCCAAGTGCCACATGACACCACAGTTAGCATTTCATCATCCATAGTTGCCTTCTAATGAGGGATAAGAAGGGCCTCATGGTAGTTCCTAGGAATGAACTTAGAAGAAATAGACAAGATAAAGGTACAAAAAGATGAGTGAAGGTTATCATTAAAAAAAAAAAGTGATATAGAATGGATTGTGGTGGAACGTGTACCTTTCCATAAGGCAATAGGAATGTCTAGATCAATAGGTGGCAGATCTGTAGACGTGGAAAGCAACTCAGTTGGAGGTGGCAGAGGAAGCTTCTGGCGACGATGATATACCTGTAAGGAACGAATTTCCTCCTGTTGCATAGTAACCGAGTCTTTGGCAGCACTTTCACATGGCTCAATGAGAGAAGGAAAAGAAACACCATCAAACCTAAAAACATGATCCTCAAAGTAACACTAAGACTTGAAAAAAGTAACGTCTATAGATATAAAATGTTTACAAGTGGATGGATCAAAACACCAATACCCTCGTTGTATGTGAGAGTATCCAACAAAGATACATTTAATAGAACGAGGAGACAATTTATCAAGGTTTAGAGATAAATCTTGAACAAAAACAACACAACCAAAAACCTTTAAAGGTAAAGAAAAAAGTTACACATCAAGACGTAAACATCTAAATAGGATCTCACCCCTAAGAAGTGTAGACGGCATCCTATTTATGAGATAAGACGTAATAAGAATAGCATCAGACCACAAGTATTTTAAAACATCCATCTGTAACATAATTGTAACAATCTGCATCACTACACCTAAGATCCATTAGCTTAAACAAATTAAACACAATAAAATACTTATTTTAAAGAAATATCTAAAAGCTAACGACGTATCTAACTACCAGGAATCTGTAGTGAATGGCTAGGTGACTTCTGTTATATGCATTAGTAAGGACAAATAGCTACTCATTTGCATCTATAACTAAAAATAACAGAAAAACACACATGAGTGACTAAAAAGTCACTCAACACACGCTCTACAGAAAACTATGCGAAACCGAAACAAAAACCCAATAAGGATCAAACCTGTTTAAGACACATTTTCAAACCATTGTATTGTTGTTTAAAACACCACTTTCCAAAACCATGGTCATCAAAGTATGGGTCTCATGGCCCAAAACTCGACAAAAAGCTGCAACACCACACAAGTGTAGATATCTTGTTTTGGAACTCCTTTATCTTTTATTAAGTCCCGTTGCATCATAGCATGTTTCATTCATCCTAAGAAGCCTTTTGCTCAGCCTAAATACTCTCCATAGGCCTATTTGCAAATTCACGCTGTTGAACGCTACACTTTCTTGCGTTTAACGTTATACACTAATGAGTAAATGTCTAACGTTATACCCTAAATCTCAAGCATTTAACGTTATACGGCTCATCACAAGCGTTTAATGTCTCCAGTGTTGTTCCCAATCATTTCTATAAAGTTTCCTTTTTTGAACTTAAAATAAATGTCCAATATTTTTAAACAAGTTTTCTTACCAGGTTTAGGGGTCATCATTACCTCATTAATTCACTCGTTTGACCACATTTGAATTGACAGCCAAATTCAGTAAGTTTCTGAACTGAATGTGTTAAACGCTAGAATATGGACATCTAACGTTGAACACAAGATTTCTAACGTCATACACCTGACAGCTCAGGCATGTCACATCAGTTTCTTTCCTTCTCTGGAAAATTTTGAATTCAAATTGTTTCCTTTATTCGAAAATTCCTTTAATTGTACGTAACGTCAATTAGCATTTATTGTTCAGTTAATTGATGGAATATTCCTTGATATATTGCAGCTGGCTCTTGGGTGTGTTGAACGCTCACTTTTGAGCATACAACATTATACGCCAGCTTTTGTGCGTACAACACTTATGAAATGGAAACTTTTGATGAAGTTGTCCCAATGTTTCCAATTTGGTCATTTTTGTCTTTTATGATCTTCTTGTCCCTCTATAAATAGAGGCATCCCCAACCTTTGAGGGGACCCATCAATAAACATCTACACTAATCCGAAAGACCGCAATCTTGAGAAAGAGAGAGAGTAGAAAGGTTTTGAGCTTGAGTATTCTGTTAGCTCTGGCCACGTTGCGTCATCATCTTGCATTTCATCCATTGAAAGGGGATTTTCTTTTAATATTTTTTTTATATATCACAATTCATTTTATTACATGTTGTAGACACCCTGGTTTCTAGCCAATGTTGGCAGGTGGATCCGGCAAAGAGCACAACTAGACGGCTGACCTGGACTTACCCTAGTTCCCCAACCAAACCCATGAACCTAAGCCAAAAACCCCTAATTACCCTTAACTCCACTTATCCAGCTAAGCCTAGCACCTAAAACCCAACCCATGTGCTCTGGCCAAATGACATGCGCGGCCCACTTGCGCCAGGGCAGCACGGTAGGCGCCACCTGACTGGTCGCTTTCGTTGTACGACCTCGTACCTCGTACGAGCGATGTAGTGCAAGAAATGTCAACTTGTCCCACGGCGTGCCTGACATCCTTGAGCCTTCCACGCCCTATCACCGACCTCCCACGCCCTACGCCGCTTCTGCCGTCATGCAAGGCCTACAGCGGCGTCGGTGAGCATTCCTTTGCCATGTCTGACATTGCTGAGTCACACCCTACCATCCACCACCTACCACGACACGAGTCAGCACCAGAAACTCCCCTCGAGCTCCTTCAGCCAGACACCCTGAGTTTTTGTGAGAGGCAGAGGAGGAAGAAACTAGAGATTTCTCTCGCCGAGCTCATTGCCTGTCGACGCTGGCAACGTTCCAAGGGCCACCAACAGGTGACATCCTTTCCCCATCACATTAAAGGATAACCTAGGGGTGTTTTCTTCATTTTCCTGCATCATTTCCTCGTGGTTTTCCCCATTAGTTCGTTGCATCCCGCATTTCTCCCTGTCGACGGTCGAACCACGCCGGCATGAGGCTTTAGCCCCTGAACGTCCGGCTCGACCTGTCCCGACAGTGCTTCTCCTCCTCCTTTCGCTCCCCTGAGCCGTTGATTCATCCTCCCCAACCGGAACCTCCTATGGAGGCTCGCCGGAGGGAAGCTGGCGTCGACATCGGTAACGGTGTGGTGGGGAGGATAGCCTCTTGCATCCCCTTGGTTTTCTTGCATACCGTCCCATCGTGGATATTCCCCTGACCTCCCAAACGATCCTCGTCGTCCAGTGACGCTCTGCCTTCCAAGGGAGGAGGCAATGAAGGAGGCAGGCCTGGCCCCTGTTTCACTTACTGTAGACACCCCGATTTTGAGGTGACCCAGGAATGAGTATCCGTATGTTGCTTTGGATGTGATCAGTCCATAAACCAGACCCCAAACCCATTAGCAAGCCAGAGTTCAGCAATTTGTGAGCAGGGCTGGCGCACCAAGGTGGCGCACCAAGGTGGCGCACCAAGGTGGCGCACCAAGCAGGCGCCCAGCCGTTTCCAGAC
>JAMKQA010001694.1:0-23082 GCA_024699735.1 Posidonia australis | reverse complement strand
AAACCTAAAACTAAAAACCCAAAACCCTAATTCAAATCACTTAATTAAATTATGAAACCCAAAAACTTAAAAATCATAAAACCTTAATTAAAATCACAAAACCTAATCAAAAACCCTAATCATAAAATCCGAACCTTAAAACCATAAAAAACCTAAAATTAAAACCCAAAACCTTAATTCTTAAAACCTAAAACAAAATCCCCAAACCCTAACCCTAAAAAAATAATAAACCCAAAAATCCTAATTAAAATCACCTAATCAAACTTAAAACAATAAAACCCTAAATCCTAATTAAAATCATAAAAACCCTAAAATAATAAAATCACAAAAACCATAAGCTAAAAACCCTTAAAAAAAAAACCTAAAAACCCTAAATCCCTAAAGCCCACTTGTAGGCCCAAAATCAGGCCACCCCATGTCCCTCTCAATCAAAAACTTAGGAAACAACCAAAACTAATTTCGACAAGCCCCTGATCTCCAATGACTCCTGTGATTTCCAACGTCATCTTCGACACCAAATCTCAACTAGCAACTATCTAGGCATAATCTCTGTGCAATCTCCGGCCAGCTTCCTCCAGCATATGCTTGATCCAATGGTACTAGTCCCCTGAGGAAGAGGATCAATGACGCTGAGAGACCCTGCTAGAGTTTCAAAGGACCCATTGCCGACAGCAACGAGACGGCGCTTGAACCCACAGAGAAAACTCCTTTCGAAACCCAGAGAGAACCCAGCAATCCCCTCCACATCCAGACCACCTCCTCTATCCTTTTGCAGCCCCGGAGCGTCCTAAACCTCTACCACCAGATTATCCACCAGAGAACGCTGCCGTCGAGCTCCACCAGGAGGAATAATAGCCGCCCCTTAGGTATTCCTTTTGCTACTCTATTTAATCTCAAATAGCCTTCCTTTAGGTTCGTAAAACTCCCTCCTATCCTCTGAATTGATGTTCATCGGGCGTACGGGCCTTGTCTGCCGCCTTCCCCTCCTCCGATGGTGGATTCGCCACCATCGGTGAGGTTGTTGGCCTCCTAGATTGGGAGGAGGTTCCTGGAGGCTCTCTTCCTACTTCCTTCTCCTCCTCCCTGAGTCCCTATCACTCAGGAGGGGATTCCCTTGGCCCCCTCTACCCGAGGGCATCGTTGTTGCTCCGCCTTCAACCCCCTCCGCTGTGGAATCCACTAGGACGCTCCGATCACGCCAGCTCCAGATCACCGCCTCTAGAAGCTCCCCTGTAGTCCACAGAAGATACTCTGGACCCCCCTCGACCGCCTTCGCCTCTACAACGCCGCTCCGAACTCTCCCGCACCTATCGCCGACGCTAAGGACGAGTGGAGCTCCTCAGTTAGCCCCTGTTCCTCCCACAACTCCTAGAAGCTTCCCTGTGGTCCTTCGATGCTCCTTCGACCTTTGCCTATGCCTTTCCGTCATTGGAATGCTACAACCACTTCGTCGTCGTCTTCCCCACCGCTGATAGGCCACTCCACCGAAGCCTGAGATTGGGAAAGCATCCCAGGCCACCCTAGCCTTGTCCAACGCATCGGAGATCCTCGCCGTGCTCCCTCTAGCCTCCTGATCCATCGTCGAAGCCCCACTACTACTGTGCCACCACCACCGACTCGTCAAAGCCCTCGTCGGAGGTTGGAACGCTGGCGAACTTCGAAGAAGAAGCATTTAGATTAAGTGCATTAGTTTTAGGTTTTTTACACTTAGGTCCTTAAATCATTACTTTTAGGTCCTTTTTTTTGTGTTTAAACCCCTGTAGTTTTAAAAAACTTTTATTTCTTTTATTATTCCTGTAAAAATTGCATATGGTCCCCTGCATGTTTTATTTTTTTTATGATTATTGCATTAATATGTGTTTTCTCACATTTAAACCCCTATAATTATATTTTTCCTTGCATTTAAGTCCTGAAAATTTACATCATGCCCCTAGAGTTTTTTAAAATGAGTTTTCTCTGTGAGATTTGCATTCAGACCCTTAAAAAACTTTGTAATTACACTGAATATCATAAAAATCTAATTTTTATCACATTAAAACCCTAAAACTTTGCATGAAGGCCCTGGGATTCCTGAAATACAGTTATTGAGTGTAGGAAGTTTATATCCATGCCCTTAGTTTAATTTCAAATTCATTAATTAGAGTTTTAACTGTTTTAATACACATTTTGGCATTTTTCCACTTTTTTTATCATGTGTATTTATCATTTTGCAATTGAATATACCTTTCTTCTAAAATCATGCTTACAATGTAAATTGATCTTTAATTTCACATTTTAGTAACATTTGCACTTTATGTGTGAATTTTGCACATTAAATCCTAAATTCTCAAGAAATTACTAAGTTGCAATTTTCAGACATCTCACACCATAGTGCCACATTTTCATTTAATCCATCATCTACATACTAAGATAAAAGTCACCGATATACTTTAATCAGGATTTCCCCTTTTTTCGTAAATTTTGCATTTTAGTCCCTAATCTTACCCTTTAACATGTTTGCATCATTTTCTCGTATTTAAAACCTTGTCTCTTTCATGTTTTCTTGTAAATAACATTTTGCATACATTTTTGCATATAATAGACCATGCATCATGCATCATGCACATGCATATATTTATCACACTTGACCTTGTGAAATTACCAAATTGCCCAAATGCCATCAATTCATGCGCATGCATGTTATTTGTGCATTAAGTCATACATAATCTCTATATAAATCATTCCTCAACATTTTCCACACATTTAGGTATATTTTCATGCATTTTACATAATTTTTCATTGCATTTGCATATCATTCCATCCTTTTTGAGTGAATCTGCGTTCTATGTATTTTTCCGTAGATTTTTCTCTAATCCGTTTTCGAATTCGTTCACTTGACATTTTATTTGGTTACCCTTAGTCCACATTTTAGATTTTTTCGATTTGATTTGGATTTCATTGCCCAAGGGCATACATTAATTGACCTAAAGGTCCACATCTGTCCAATTGCGGATTATTTTCTCCTTGTTGATTCTTACGACTTTTTCTATGATTCTGACGTTTTGGGTTGACTCCATTTTAGACCCTTTTGATATCAGTATAGTTTTCGGGACCATTCTCTTCAAAAACATTGTCATTTCATGTGATTTTCTTCATATATCACCATCGTCATTCCACATCTGCCCAATTACGGATTATTTTCTCCTTATTGATTCTTACGACTTTTTCTATGATTCTGACGTTTTAGGTTGACTCCATTTTAGACCCTTTTGATATCAATATAGTTTTCGGGACCATTCTCTTCAAAAATATCGTCATTTCATGTGATTTTCTTTATATGTCACCATTTGGTCGTTTTACGCAGGCTTCTTTACAATTTTTCCATTTTGATTTCCATGACGTTTTCTACGATTTTGATGATTTGGGTCAATCACATTTTTTATTCTCTTGATGTCAGTATGGTTTCCTAGATCATTTTCTTCAAAAATATCGTCATTTCATGTGATTTTCTTTGTCGTTTCATGTTTCGCTATTCTGTCATTTCGTGTGGGTTTCTTCACAATTTTCGCATACATCTTGCACATTCATCTAGTCATGATTGGGCATTCACATTAGCATGATTAGAATACAATCTAGGTTTTGCAAGCATTCATTCTACCTCCAGCAAGCGAATCAGACTAGAAAGACCAAGTTTCTCCAGCGTACGAGAGTGTCTAATGCCTTCTCCGTGTATAATAGGAATTCTTACCCATTCTCCGGTTTGTAGACATTTGACCTTTTCATTTGCATCATATGCATTCATCCCGTGGTTTGTGGTTTTCCTCGTCTTTCTTTTAAAAGACTAGGTGGCGACTTCAATTTTTTTGTCTTCTCTTATCTTACACTTTCGTCATCCTGGCATGACTGTGGTCTCGTCCCTTTGGTGCGACTCTACGTCAGATTCTCAGACGGACATGGTCCAAGAACAAATGAAATTTCTAAAAGAAGAGAATCACCACCTGAAGAAAATATTAAGGAATGGAAATGAATAATCTATACAAGGAAAATTATATTGATTGAAAGTCTATATCTTTTTTTTATATAAAATTTAAGTTCTATAAAATCCATGAATCGATCTGAAGTTTGTAACTCAGATTAAGTTGAGTCTCATACTAGATATGAATTGAATATAAGTTTTAAATTATTTAACCCAAATAATATAAATTAGATCATCCATTTACTCCTAATCCGACTCATGCACACCCCTAGTCTAACATACATGGGCGCATGGCAGTAGAGTGATCTGGAGTCGGCTAGTCGTGGTCGTGTGATACAAGTGTACTAGCTGGGGGGCTCTGAATCGACCTCTCTTTCTCTCGATCTTTATCTGCAAGACTGCAATGGACCGTCAATTCGGGGCGGGGTCGTGGATGATGGTCCCGACGACCCATAGCCAGCCGCCGACGCCGACGCCGACGCACCAACTCCAAATCCAGCAGCAGCAGCAGCAACAGCAACAGAAGCAGCATCTGTCCTTGGCTTCCCACTTCCATCTCTTACATGTAAGCTTTCGTGATTTGGAGAAAACACTCGGAAGTAGTGATATTTAGGATTCGTAGTAGGGTGCGACTGAAGCTGGGGCTTTGTTTTCGATAGCCCTAGTTTATTCTTGACCATGATTGACTTGGGATGTTGGGTAGGAGTAAGACTGAAAGGTAAATTTGGAAATTTTGGGTCTCTTATTTTAAGGAATTTTACTGCCGTGTTCACTTGACTATGAACTTCTATGTATTTTTCAAGTCCAGCCTAACAATGATTATTAGTTGTGCATTTCATTGTAATTTGCTGAACAAAAAGTAGAAGCTGTTGCTACAGAGGATAATGGTGTTATTCTAAAACTGATTGTTTTTTTTAGTATGGTACAGGATAAGTGGCCAATATGTTGTGTTACAAATGGCATTTCATGCGTCGGTAATGTCCTTTTGTTACTCTTGTTCGATTATTGGATGTTTTTTGTTTAGTGCAGTAGGAAACAACATGCGTGAAATTACAGTACCTCGGGAATTATTCCTCCTCAGCACTGCATCATTAACTTTTCAATGTTATGTTTTGTTTACAAATTCTTCAAGTTGAGCATCTAGTCTCACTTCCTGATGGTACCTTCTATCTTCAGCTTGTGGAGAATTTGGCAGAAGTGATAGAGAATGGAACTCGTGATCAGCAGTCAGATGCACTGGTTAGTTCAAACCATGTAAATAAACTCTGTAAAATGACTGTATTTAATACATCTCCTTGTAACATAGAGTTGTTGTAGATTTGGAAGGTCTTGGTTGCACATTTATTGGTATACATCAACATATTATTCTATGCATCATTTTGGCTGACCCTGCATACCAGACAACTGCAAATGGTGGTGCTTTGCTATACAACATAAGAAAAGGCTAATAAAATGTTTATTTGAAATGCTTGAAACAAGTTGTCATTATTATTTTATGTTCATGAGTATTTTACCACTGTCATCACTTACGTTCACAATTTTTCTGAACCTCCCTATACACCATCTAACCCAGCCTAACTGTGCAGGAGTGGGAAAGAGAATCTTCAAGAGTAAAAAAACTCTTGAAATTTTATTGCAACAGTAAAAGTTCTAATCATTCTTACCTCCTTTAGTTTATGTGTATGATTATGGCTTTGCACACAGCTGTGCATAGCAGCAATTAAGACACTACACTGCTGTATTTATTCCTGAAAAAAAGGTGATAGAACCACAACAATTAAATCATTGACACTTCACATATATTATTTTCTCTATAAATGTCATGTGTTGTTACTTTTGATTGTATTTCCTGACTGATGTTGACAAGCGCTTTTGGAACAACAGATTAGTGAATTGACTGGCCAGTTTGACAAGTGCCAACAACTTCTCAACTCTATATCAAGTTCCCTTAATGTAAAGTCTGTGGTAAGTAATGAAATCAAAATCTTCTTTCTATTTATACTACTAGTGTTACACCATTTTCTAGCATGGCTGAACTGGATTTGGAACTGTTAGCACTGATTTCTGTAAACTTTCCTTTGTTGTGTTATACCAAGTACCTTATAGCTTTGATTGTGGTCCCATGTCATTCGTACCCTTTAATCTTTTATTACATGACAGACACTATTATTGAATTGTATTGCGTATAAGATATAACTATATATGATGATTTGTGAGTACCTGTATTGTCTGGAAAACTGGAAATCAGTTTTCTTTTTATCTAAGTTTTAAGTCAAGTTATATTTGGTCAGCAGTGAAACAAGTTTTTTGTAGTAGCTTTGAGAAGACATCTTCTGTGGTTGAAACGATGGCTGACTTGCATGATACTGCTTTCACTACATTTTTCTTCTAGGGGTAGTGTGCAAACAAATTCAAGATTTTTTTTTTAGTCATTGGAAAGTGAAATTACTTCCAATGTCTGCGTGGCCATGAAGGTGTTGCGCACCTAGGCAACACTTATGAAACCATTTTCCTGTAAGTTGCCTTGCTCTAACCTTAAGCAACTAGAAGGTGCCTTGAAAATCAAGTTCCTCTTCTGCTCAGTTTAAATTAATTACATTTGGTTTGCAGAAAAAACAAGCCTTGCCTGGTAGCTTTGTGAGGGACATCTCCTGACACTAACAATTCAAATGGCTTGCTCACTTGCATATTGTTGATAATGCTTTCATTCCTTTTCCTTCTAGGTGGTGGTCTATGGACAAATTCAAGAACTACTCTATTAATAATTGAAAAATGAAAATACTCCCACCATTGTCATGCCACCATGGAATGCATTGATCATGGTGGTATACGTCCGCATCATAATTATTTAGCGACAATGTACCCATTCCTAGGGAGTCTCCTACGATATTTTTTGATTAATTGCATTTTCATGGTGAAGGACTAAATGACTTGTTTTATGGCAAACGGAATACGCTAACCCTTAGATTCCAAAGTCTCAAATTTCAGCCGTTGAAATTCAGCACTTCAATCCAACTGGCAAAAATATTCCAATGTGCCTAATCAATAAAATGATCTAATTATTTTTTAATTTTCAAAATAAAAAAATAATAAGATGATGCTATAATCAAGATGGTTTTCACCGTTATACAGGAATGAACATCTTATATGTATATTAGTTTTTGTACTACAAAAGGTCAAAATGTATAGTTAATTCTTATAGATCCACTTTGGAATCTTTTGATGCCCAATTAACAATTTCACTTCCACAGCCACCTTATAGGAATCAGTAACAATGCACGATGACATAACAGAGTAGCCAATGTGCTAAGGCAGCCAAGGTGACTATGATGTCTAAGTTTGTAGAAAGAAGATAATAATAAATACTTAAATAATGAAAAGGTCAATCAGAATTACCAAAAAATAGATGCCTTAATATAAAGTCACTTAGGTGGGCAAGGAATCACCTTGAACATGGTTGAGCACCTTTTTGCTTATTTATGCCTTGGTATTTGTTGCAGTTAGGGTGGATAATAACTCTTGTTATTGATAAGTAACATAGTTACATATATATAGGATTTATCCCTTAGATGGATATCCATATAACAAGTACCCATATAAAACATAATTCATATAACATAGTGTTAATATTCTCCCTCAAGTTGGAACATAAATGTTAATCATGCTCAGCTTGTTACATAAATATTCAAACCTTTCAACACTCAACCCTTTGGTGAAGATATATACTAGTTGCTCTGAAGACTGAATATATAGGGTACAAATTGCTCCTTTCATTACCAAGTCACGTACATAATGGTAGTTAACCTCAATATGTTTGGTGCATTCGTGGAAAATAGGATTATTTGCAATGAAGATCGCTGTTTGATTATCGCAATGCATGACCAAAGGGGTTCTGATGGGAAAATCAAACTCTGAAAAAAAGAACCTAAGTCAAACTATCTCACAAGCTGCCTGTGTTATGAAACAGTACTCAATTTCTATACTGGATCGTGATATTACATTTTGCCTTTTGTTTCGTCAGATACCCAGATTTCTACCCACATATGTGCAGTATCTTGATGTAAACTTTCTATCACATTTGTCTCCTATGTGGTCAGAATCAAAGTATGTCTTAATATCTAAGTGACTATGTTTCTCATCAACTAACCCTTGTCCTGGTGCACCTTTAATATATGCAAGTACACGTAAGGTACCTTGTTAATGAACCTCTTCGGATTTATACATGAATTGACTGAGAAATTTAACAGCATATAAGATATCTAGACGTGTCACAGTTAAGTAGATCAGTTTGCCAATTAATTGTTTGTATCTGCCTGCATCCTTATAAATGCCTGTAGAACCATCCTAGAAAGCTGATGTTAGATCAATAGGAGTACTTTTTGATTTGCATTTTGTAAGGCCTGTCTCTTGGAGAGGATCAAGTGCATATTTCCTTTGAGATAACATCATTTTCTCTTTAGTATAAGTAAACTCAATCTCTAGAAAGTACTTAGAACGTCCCATATCCTTTGTAGTGAAATACTATTGCAAATATTCCTTGGTCTCCTTGAAACTTGAGCATCACTTTCTGTAAAAATGATGTCATCCACATATACTGTCAAAAGTCTACTACCATTAGTGTCTTTCTTGATGAATACTGAATGATCTACAACACATTTTTTGAATCCAAAATACATTACTACTCTGCTGAATTTATTAAATCACATTCTCGGACTCTGCTCTAGGTCATATATGGCTTTCTTGAGAAAACATATATTATTCTCCTCTTGTGCAACATATTCAAGAGATTGCTTCATTTACACCAAATCTGTCAAATCATTTGTTAAGATAGAAAAGTGGAAGAAACGAAAGAGAGATAATTCTCATTGATGTATGTAGTTACATATAAATAGGGAGATTAGATACCCTAGACATAAATGGATATCTAATAACGTGTGTACTCATAATAACATAACTACATAGATATATATAACTCTGACACTCTCTCAAACTAGAGTATACATATCAACTATGCTCAACTTGTCACATAAAGACTGAAAAACACTAATACTTAGTCATTTGGTGAAAACATCAGCCAACTGCTTCGATGACTGAGTGTAAGGTATAGCCATAGTCCTTTTCATTATTAAACCTCTCAAATAATGACAGTCAATCTCTATGTGCTTTGTGTATTCATAAAAGGTAGGATTATTGATTATAAAAATGGCTACTTGATTGTCACAATGCATCGACATAGGCAAGTCAGCGCTGAGTCCAAACTCCACTAAGAGTGATTTGATTTACATCATTTCAGAAGTAGTCTGTGTCATGGATCTGTACTCAGCCTCTGCATTGAACTTCGACACCATATTTTGCTTTTTGCTTCGTCAAGTGACAAGATTACCTTCTACATAAGTGTAGAAGTTAAATGTAGATTTTCTGTCTCCTCGATTTCCTATATATCAAAAATCTGAATACACCATGATCCTTGTGTGATCATTTCTCTTGTACATTGGATCTTTCCCTAGAGTCTCTTTGACATAAGACAAAACACGAAGAGTCCTAGTGCAGTGTACTCTCGTCGATGCATGCATGAATCGACTCAAAAGACTGACTGCATATGAGCAGGTCGAGTCACTGTCAGATAGATGAATTTTCTGATTAATCGTTTGTATTAACTAGGATCCTTCAACAAATTAGAACTGGTATCTTAGAACGTCGGTGTTTGCTCGATAAATGTACTCTTTGGTTTGCAATTCAAAAAGTCTGTCTCTTCTAGGAGATCTAGGACATACTTTCTTTATTAACAATGCTATTTTCCATTAGCATAGGTAAACTCAATTCCAAGAAAATAACATGACTTTCCTATGTCTTTGGTCACAAAGTAAGTGTGAAAATGTCACTTGACTTCTACAATGTCCTGCACATTATTGTCTGTCACCAGTATGTCATCCACATACACTATTAGAATAACATAGCTACCAGTAGTTCTTCTATAGAACACAGAATAATCAACAGCACATCTTTGAAAACCACCAGCTAAAATCATCAACACTAAACTTTTCAAATCATACCTAAGGACTCTGTTTGAGGCTATAGATCGCCTTTGGTGGAAATATATTATGTTTTGATGATAACACTTGGACTAATGAATTTTTGTGTATATTTTCATGAACGGAAAAAGATTAAAGAATTGTAATTACTCGAGTCATGTAATATGTTGTAAAATGAATATGTAAAGTTATACTTAGAAAAGTTGAAAAATTAAAGAAGAGCTATTTCGATATATCAAACTAAATCGATATATCGAATCAAGGAAAAACGACACAAGTATCGACATTCCGAATCAAAGATGAAAATATCAAAAAGGACATATCGAAGGAAAATCGACATATCGAATCAGGAAGAAATGACACAAGCAATGGAACTCTGAAAAGAAATGTGGAGATAATGCTGAAGACAAAACGACATATCGGACTAAAACGGTATACCGAATCAGGAGGATTCGGCATACCGAAATAATTTCGACAGAACAAATTACTTGTGGGTTGCAATTTGAAGATGCAAATGGCATTCCAAAGGTCAAAACGACATACTGATGGATTAACCGCTTATGACCATTTTTATGGTCGTTAGACACATCTTTTAGTGGTCATTTGGCTATAAATAAGATCCTTATAAGCTTTGATCGGACATATATATCGATATACTTGTAATCCTTGAGAATTGTGCTTATCCTTGTCCTAAATTTCTTTCCACAAGTCCGGTGTTGTAATTTCAATTCAAAAGCGCTCTATGAAAGGAGAATTCGTTTGTTGTAAGGTTACAAGTTGGTGCTCTAACTTCTCGAGGTACGAGAAGTGGAAGGAGCAAAGATTGAATTGGTGGGACAGTTAACACGAATAAGTGTTTATTTTAAAAGTATAAGGGAAAAATCTCAAAAGGGTTTTGAGGAGTGGATTAGGCCAGGGTTTTGACCGAACCATTATAAATTGCATGAGTATTCAATTTCTCTCATCTCCTTTCTGTGCATGAAAATAGTTTTACTTTTAAATCTATATGATCTTATAGTTGTTGTTTGTTTTAATTGATTAAAAATCTCATATTATTTAACTTAAATTAAATTTGAAAAAGTAAATAATTAAAATTAAAATTCTTATTCACTCCCCTCTAGAGAAGCCACTCGATCCTACAATTGGTATCAGAACAAGATTTTCTAGAGTTAGATTAATTGTTTACTAAAATATATGACTTCTTCATCGTTTAACAATAATATTGTAGAGGGACAAAGTATCAATAGGCTATCATTTTTTGATGGAATGAATTACAGTTACTGGAAATGTAGAATGATTATATATCTGAAATCAATAAATTTCGAATTATGGGATATAATAATAAATGGCTTTACCTTGAGCTCCACATCTTTTAGAGAATGGAGTAATGAAGAAAAAACCCTAGCCTAATTAGATGTTAAAAGATTAAACATATGATTTTGTGTTATTAGCAAAGAATAATTTAATAGGATTTCAAATTCCAGGAGTTCCCACAAAACTTGGCATGTTTTAGAGGTCACTCATGAAGTAACTAACCAATGTAAAGAAACAAAAATAAACATGCTTGTTTACAAATTCGAACTATTTAAAATGAAAAATAATGAACTCATAAGTGAAATATTCACTAGGTTTAATGAGATAACTAATAACCTACAATCCCTTGGCAAGGATTATTTTCAAAGTGAATTAGTGAGGAAAATCCATCGGTCTCTTACCTCAGAATGGGAAAAGAAAATCACTACCATAGAAGAAGTTAAAGACTTATCAACATATTCCCTAGAAGATTTAATAGGAAATCTAATTTCCTATGAGGTCTAATTAAAAGAAAAGGAAAAAATTGAAAACTTTAAGAAAAAGAACATAGCATTAAAAGTTACTTTAGATACAGAAGAATCTAAAGATGAAGATGAAGACATCGCACTATTAACAAGAAAATTCAAGAAATTCATCAAGAGAGGAAGATTTCAAAAGAAATTAAATAAACATCAAGATAAAAATAAAGAAAAAGATGATCCACTATTATGCTTTAAATGCAATAAACTAGGACATCTTAAAAGAGATTGTCCTCTCCTAAGAATGAAAATAAATAAAAAGAATGAAAGGTCAATTAAGAAGAAAGTTCTCCAAATCACATTAAGAATGAAAGGATGAGAGTTGCTCATCCTTTGATGAGGACTCTGCCTCAGAAAATGAAAAAGCTAACATGTACTTCATGACACAAGCTAGTGAAATTGGCTCTTCCTTTAACATAGAAGATATTAACATGGAGGAATTTCTGGAAGTTTTTAATGAACTATATGAAAAATACAAAACTCTAAAAGCTAAAAATAAAAGTCAATCAAAACATTGAAAAGCTTACCAATGAAAATGAGATACTCATTATTGAAGAAAAAATCTTGCTTGATGAAAATGATGAACTAAATCATAAAAATATTGAACTAAAATAAGAAATTAACCATATGAAATATAACATAAAAAATCTAGAAAAAGATATTACCACATTGAAAATCAACCGTAGTGACTTACTTAATACAATAACAAAATTTACAAAAGGGAAGGAAAACCTAGATAAAATCCTCTCAAATCAAAGACATTTACTTAACAAACATAGAATTGGGTATTTTAAATTTAATGACATTCCTTATGAAAATGGATTTATAAAGGCAACCACAAATGAAAAGTACATCTTTATTGTAAAAAGACAGTCAAAGTGAGTTGATAAAAATCAAATTAAAATAAATGAAATAAAAAGGAAACCAAAAATGATGTGGGTACCTAAGACCTTGCTTGCATCCTATGATGGAGGAAAATCATGAACTCCAAGTAAATTCTAGACAGTAGATGCTCCCACTATATGACAGGAGATTATAGGCTCCTCTGTACATTGAGCACTAAAAAAAACTGAGTCGTCAGATTTGGTGATAATGCAAATGGAAGAATAGTGGGGATAGGAAATGTAGGTAACTCAAAATCCTTTTATTGAAAAAGTTTTTGCTTGTAGATGGTTTTAAGTATAACCTGATTAGTATAAGTCAATTGTGTGATATAGGTTATAAAGTAATGTTTGATAAACATGAATGTACAATAATAGATTTTAAAACAAATGAAATCATATTTATTTGAAAAAGAAAAAATAATGTTTTTAAAATAAAAATTTCATATAAACATAATATGACTTTAACTTGCGTTGCTTCTTCAAATGACGAATATTAGTTATGGCATAAAAGACTTAGCCATGTCAATATGGGTCAACTATCAAAATTGTCTAAAAGTGATTTTATGATAGGGTTGTCAAAAATTAATTTTAAAAAAGACAAATAATGCGATACATGTCAGTTTGGAAAATAAACCAAATCTTCTTTGAAAATAAAAGACATGGTTTCTACTACCAAACCACTGGAACTAATTCATATGGATTTGTTTGCGTCTAGTAGAACACTAAGTTTAGGTGATAAAAGATATGTTTTTGTCATTATTGATGATTTTTCGCGTTTTACTTGGATTATTTTCTTAGCAAACAAAAATGATGTTTTCAGTGAATTTCAAAAGTTTTGCAAAAGAGTTTAAAATGAAAAAGGCTTAAAAATCTTTAAAATAAGAAGTAATAATGGTAGGGAATTTGAAAATGACGAATTTGAAAGTTTTTTGTGAAATAAATAGTTGTGAACATAGTTTTTCTTCTTCGAGAACTCCTCAATAAAATGGAATTGTTAAAAGAAAAAATAGAACCCTTCAAAAAATGATAAAGATCATGCTTTGTGAAAGAAATTTGTCAAAACATTTTTGAGCTGAAGCTGTAAATATTTCTTGTTATATCTTGAACCAAGTTTTGATTTGACCAATTTTAAATAAAACTCCATTCGAGCTTTGGTTTTGCAAGACCTTAGAGTTTCCTACTTTAAAATTTTTGGTTGCAGATGCTTTATTTTAAACACTAAGGACAATCTGGATAAATTTGATCTCAAAGCTGATAAGAGAATATTCTTTAGATATTCCTTTAGGAGCAAGGCTTATATAGTTTATAATAAAAGAACACTAATAATGGAAGAATCAATGCATGTAAATTTTGAAGAAAATAATGAAACTAAAATAATAAATATAGATATTGATGATGATCAAGAAATAAATGAAAACACGTTAGAAAACCTAAATAAGGAAGTAAAACTTAAATATGATCAACTTAATCATAAGGGTTGACAATAAGTGTATAAACATCCCAAGGAACTCATCATCGATGAAGTATCCAAAGGAATCCAAACACGATCTAATCTTGATCATTGTTGTGCAACTTATGCCTTTATATCATTTATTGAACCAAAAAATGTAAATGATGTCTGTAGCGATGAATTTTGGATTTATATCATGTATAAGGAATTAAATCAATTCGAAAGAAACAATGTATGTAAATTAGTTCTAATACCAGAAGATCACCAAATAATTGGAATTAAATGGATATTTAGAAATAAACTAGATTAATTAGGAAACATAGTTAGAAATAAGGTAAGATTAGTGGCACAAGGATACAAAAGGAATAGATTTCGACGAAACATATGCTCCTGTAACTAGATTAGAATCAATTAGGATGTTTTTAGCCGATGCTAGCCATGTAGGTTTTAAGTTGTTCCAAATGGATGTCAAGAGTGCATTCTTAAATGCATTCGTAGAAGAAAAGGTCTATGTTAAGCAACCTCCGGGATTAGAAAATGAGACCCATCTGGATCATGTTTATAGGTTGAATAAGGCACTTTATGGATTAAAACAAGCACTAAGGACTTGATACGAAAGCTTAAGAAAATACTTGATTAATAATAATTTTACAGTTGGTGCAATAGACACAACCTTATTTACAAAGCAAGTAGAAAAGGATCTATTAATAGTCCAGATCTATGTAGATGATATAATTTTTGGATTTACAAATAAAAAATTATGCAATGAATTTTCAACAGTTATGTAAAAAGAATTTGAGATGAGTATGATGGATGAATTATCATTCTTTCTAGGGCTTCAAATAAAACAAACTAAAGAAGGAACATTTATAAATCAAGAAAAATATATCAATTAATTATTAAAGAAACTTGAGATAGAGAATAGCAAAATAGCTAAAACTCCTATAAGTACATCCACTAGATTGGAAAAAGATGAATTTGGACAAAAAGTGGACCAAAAATTGTATAAGAGAATGATAGGATCCTTGTTGTACTTAACCGTTAGTAAGTCAGACATAATGTTTAGTGTATGCCTATGTACTAGATTCCAAGTCCCTCCAATGGAATCACATCTAACTGCGATCAAGAGAATATTAAGATATCTATGAGGATTTATAGGATATGGGTTATTCTACCATTGCAAGACTAGTTTGGATCTAGTAGGATATAGTGCGGCTTGAAGCTCCTACTCCTGCACCGGAACTTGGCTGCACACTATCTGCACTTGAAAATCAATCAAAGCATGCGTGAGTGACATCTAAGTCATCCAGTACATGTTTCAAACATACATATAGCAAAACCCGACATAACGCTAAAAAAAATGCCACCTTTAATTTATAAAACTTGGTTTTCCTTTGAAAATCCAGTTCTAAAACATCATTTCTTTTTATTTTAAATCACTTGGGAATCTAATCTCAAATCCATACTCTTTTTTAAAACTCATCTTTCCTTTTCTTTTTCAAAACATTTGGAAATTTATTCCAAAACTATATTTTTCCAATCTTTTCTCATATTCTGAAAAATCGCATTTCCGACCAGATCCAGCCTAAAACACAATATCTCTCAGGTTCAAAACCAAAATTATAAATACTAGCTGGGAATTAGCTAAAACATAATTCTTATTTTATTCTAGGATCTTAGGACCATTCATAAGTCTAATCCTAGTCAAACCACATTTCTTTTCATTTTTCACAAAAACCACACACATTTTTCTTATTCGTTTCCACTTTTCTTTATTGATGTTACCTTTATCAGAGTAACCAGGCACACAAGCAGTAGACTAGGACATCATTTCTTCTACCTACCTGCACTGTCGTGGTGAAATTCTTCGTGCGTGATGACACCGCTCCGGCCAATCGGCCTTAATTTCATTTCATAAGCACGGAGATACGTCTTTGTCTGACGTCCCATCGGTGACTCGAACAACTATGTTCAATGATCCAGGCTCAACTTACACCGTCGGTGACCCAGACATCTAAGTCTCATACACCCAGGCTGAGTCTACATCGTCACGAGCTCGGTGACTCGAATAACTAGGTTCAATAACCCAGACTCAGTCTATACCGTCTCAAGCTCGGTAACTACAATTGTATTTGATAATTGGCTTCATTGGAGTCTCATACTCCTACCACATCATCGATACCAACCCCTGTGGTTCCTCGACACATTATTAGTGTTTTATTTTTAAGACTCTTTAAGTTTTCCTTCTCAAAATCATTTCCATTTCATTCTCTTGGTTGTAGGAATCTTTCTTCATGCAACACCTGATCCTCTTCTGGGGTCCTAACTCAATTCATTTAAAACTATGTTTTAAAATCATAAATTGGGACTTATGTCCAAAACCACACATTAAAATTACTTTTATTCATCTTTAGGGTCTCAAACCCAAAATTATTCCCTAAATTTACTTATTTGGGTTTCATATTCCTCAATGTTATTAAATGAGGAAAACGCCATTAACACAAACTCATTGTCCCTTTTAAAACCTTTTATTTCTATTTTATATTCACATTTATATATATCAGGGTTAAGGTAAAATCGACAAACCAAAAATAAAATTCGGTATATCGAAAATCCTTGGTTTGGTACACCAAATATTTTCGGTATACTGAAACTCCCTATTTCGGTTGACCAAGTGATTTCAACCTACCGAAATCAGGTATCCTGGCTTAATTTGATAGGAATTCGGTATGCCGAATTACCCACGACTAGGGCACCTTCGTTGTTTCAGCCTTCGCATTTGTCGGAACTGAGAGCCTCCAAACACATATCATAAAATGCAAGTAAATCATGAGATGTAGACTCTTGAGTTTACTTCAAAACCTTTCAAACCATTCATCAATCCATCAACTGTGCAATTCATACGAAAATCACAAAGGGGTGAAGTTCATTAACATCTACTGTAGCCTTCATCCCTAAATGTCATATAATCCTACCAATTTCCATCCTATCTGCATGATATCTATGTTTTCATGCTACTCAACTCATTCTCATCAATTCCACTATTTTCCTACGATTTTACATGCATTTTACACCAATTTCATGCATTTAACATATTAAACTAAAACCGTATAACGGAGGAGGGAAGGGGAAGAAAGGGAGCTACATACCTCCTTCGACGAGCCTCCTTAACTCTGGTGAGCTCCTCCCACCCTGGTGAAGCCTTTTTCCCATCGACGGACCACAACTCGACACTCCTCTAGCTTGCGCACCTTCCTTCCTTTCCCTCTCTCTCTCTCTCGACTCCATTCCCTCCACCTTCTCCTCCTCTTTATCTCCTCCTCCTCCCACGTCGTGTCAGCCTCCCGTCACATCGGACTACCTGTCCTCACACCTCTCAGCAAAATGGAGTGGCAGAAAGAAAACACAGGCATCTTCTTGATGTTGCTCGCACTATTATGTTTCACATGAAGGTGCTGAAATATCTGTGGTCTGATGCGATTCTTACCGCGGCATATCTCATTAACAGGATGCCCTCCACTCCTCTTGAGGGAACAATTCCTATTACACGTCTTCAGTAAGATACTAGTCTGTTTTCTTTGCCTTCCAGAGTTTTTAGGTGTACAGCCTTTGTCCAGGATCTTTCTCCTGGCCTTGACAAACTGTCTTCTCGGGCCATTAAGTGTGTATTTGTGAGATACTCCAGAACTCAACGAGAATACTGGTGCTTTCACCTCCCCACTGGCAAGTATTATATTTCGACTAATGTCACCTTTTTTGAGTCCTCCCCATACTATGGTAAGGCTAGTGTTGAGGGGGAGTCCAGTGTTGAGTCTGTTCCCCTACCTGTGATTGTTCTTATCACATCAAATCCACCTTCCGTTCCGGTGAATCCCACTCCTTTGCAGGTATATCATCGGCGCCAGCAATCGCCATCTCCACCTCCGACGCAACCAAGCTCTTCCTCTAATGCAAATCTTCTACAGAATGACCTTCACTTGCCCATTGCCCTAAGAAAAGGTACTCGTTCTTCTACTGTTCATCCTCTTTCCAATTTTGTTACCTATGACTCTCTACATCCACAATTTCGTGCCTTTGCCTTGTCTCTTTCCACTGTGTCTATTCCCAGGAATCTCCAGGAAGCACTTTTACACCGGCAATGGAAGGCTGCTATGGATGAAGAGGTGACTGCCTTGGTAGCTGTGGCACTTGGGAATTGGTGGCTCGTCCTATAGGAGCTCACGTAGTCACCTGTCGTTGGGTTTACACAGTCAAATACAAAGCAAATGACACCATTGATCGATACAAGGCTCACCTAGTCGCTCGAGGATTCACACAGACGTATGGGCTTGATAATGATCAGACCTTCTCCCTAGTTGCCCGTCTTAATTCTATCAGGATTGTTCTCTTTGTGGCTATAAACCACTCTTGGGATATTTGTCAGTTAGATGTCAAAAACGCCTTCTTGTATGGTGATCTCTCCGAAAGAGTTCTTATGGAGCAACCTCCAAGGTATGTTGCTCAGGGGGAGAACAGGGTATGTAGACTCAGGAAGGCGATCTATGGCCTAAAGCAGAGTTCCAGAGCATGGTTTGAAAAATTCAGCAAAGTTGTGATGCAAGCAGAATTCCGACAATGTGTTGTAGATCACTCAGTTTTCTAGAAGCAATCTGCGCAGGGGTGTGTGATTCTTGTGGTCTATGTAGATGATATTCTAGTGACAAGCAGTGATCAGGACGACATGAAGGAGGTAAAAGATCATTTGGCAGCTCACTTTGCAATCAAGGATTTGGGAAAACCAAGGTACTTTCTTGGAATCGAGTTCGCTTATGCAAAGGGGAGAACTATGCTATCTCAAAGAGAGTATGTTCTTGATCTCCTTCAGGAAACAAGTCTCTCGGGATGCAAACCACAGAGCACACCTGTTGATCAGTCACCATTGTTTTGGGATACCCATTCTGAACCATTAAAAGATTCAGGTTAGTACAGGAGATTGATCGGTAAATTCATTTACTTGACTGTGACTCGGCCAGATGTTTCATATGCTGTGGGTTTTCTTAGCCAGTTTATGCATAAGCCAAGGAAAGTACACTGGAATGGAGTCTTACGAGTTCTTGCCTATGTAAAAAGTTCTCCAGGAAAGGATTTGATCTATGGTAAAAATGATCATGTCAATATGGTGGCATACTCAGATTCAGGCTATGTAGGAGACAGAGGGGATCGGAAGTCTACTTTCGGTTGTTGTACCTATGTAGGAGGGAATCTGGTTACATGGAGGAGCAAGAAGCAAAATGTGGTATCTCGTTCCAGTGCAGAGGCAGAATATAGATCGATGGCACAAACTGCATGCGAGATGGTGTGGGTCCAGTCCTTCCTGTCTGAGTTGGGATTTGCACCAAAGACACCCATGTCGATGTTCTGCGACAACCAGGCCGCTATCTTCATTGTCAACAATCCCACTTTCCATGAGCACACCAAGCACATTGAGGTGGACTGCCACTTTATGAGAGATATGGTGTTAAAAGGAACTATCTCTACTCCACATACGAGTTCATCTGAGCAGTTAGGCTGATATCTTTACTAAGGACTTGAATTGTAGTGTGTTTGGCTCCTTAAGTACCAAACTGGGCTTACTCGATGTGTATGCTCCAACTTGAGAGGGAGTGTTAGAGTTGTACTCTAGATAGTGATAGTGGATTAATGGATATCCATTTACCCTGGTATACCATAATCCCCTATTTATATGTAACTCAAGTCTTCTAATGAAACATTGATTTCTTCTCTCTCAACAATAATATAGTTACATATTTATAGGATTTACCTCTTAGATGGATATTCATATAACAAGTACCCTTATAGCATAGTGCTAACAGTATTCTAACCGTCTTGGCCTACAAATCTGGCTTGTCGCTAGTTGACAATTTAACAATATTACCTAGTAATAAACTTCTGAAAATGAAAAAATCATCATTTGTTTATTTGTCTCATAAATTAAATTGGTTGCCTAAAGTCTGAAGATTATTGTTTTTACTCTTTTAAGCAAACTGATTTGAGCCTCTTGTGACCTTGGTAATCTAAAGTAGTAATAGTTATTGCACTTCCCTGTCAAACACTTGTCGTCATCTAAAAGTTCTGTGGATGATGCATTGATGTTGATTTAGATACATTGTCATTTTTTTCCTTTGTTCAAATCTGAATACTACATTTGTAAGTTTATTCTGTTTGTTGTTAGAGGTTGTTATCTTTTGGGATTAATGTATTTTATTAGTCATGGGTCTTAATGATTTCTGACACTCATTATGATTTTGATGTCAAGAGCTGGAATGAAGTTGCAAGGATATTGTTGACAATATATGACAGTTAAAAAATAAAACTCGTGAAGCATGTGCTGGAATTTTTGTTCTAGTTAACAAAATCGAGCAAGTTTTTTGCTATGTATTTCTGAACGTCCTGATGCATCATCACTACGGTTACCACCATGGCACCATCAACATCTTAAGCCACCGTGTCGGGCTCGTGCATTGTACATATTTGAGTCCTTTCTCATCAATTTTAACCTTTTAAATTAGACCTTCTATTGCTTTGAGCCCTATATCATCTTTGCTATCTTTTTCTGATCAGTGCATGGCGATTATCGTTAAAAACAATACAAAATAACAAAAGAAGACATACCCTGATGGTAAGTGAAGAGAAAAAATACAGAAAAGGTTCCTCAGGCAGAACCAAAGAAAAAGACAACAGAGAAAACTAGAAAAGAAAGAAGAGAAAACACCCAACAGCGTTCAAACAGCAAGCAAACTCTCCAGCCAAGCAGAAATCTCCATATCTGAGCAAGAGTCATCATGAGGTCTATCCAGACCACTGAACCACCATAGCAACGACGTTCCAACAAAGATTTTCACTACTGCCTCCAACAAAGATTCTTCTATTTCGGTGTATCATCTTTGCCATAATTAGTTGTATACCTCAATATATAGTAATGTCCTAACGGCGACGAGAATTCATGAAGTAAGCATTGGTTGATGGAATAATTATTGTTGTTTTCTTGAGTTGAAGTCTGTCTCCAATAAAATTTATCTACACCGTGGGGAGACAAGATTCTACAGTTAATGCTTCAAATTGATCACAAACGTTGTAGAAAATAAATTAATGGCTTTTCTTTGGCTTGCTGGGTTGCCACTGTTTCATATGCAATCTTATTTGTCTTGATTGCTTGGTGCCAGACAGTTGACGGGCAGAAACGTAAACTGGAGGAAACTGAGCAATTCCTGAACCGAAGGAGGTTTGACCTTCAACCATCAGTCATTTGTAGTGTAGATGATGTAATGGTTATAGTAAATTTGATCATGATGAAGTGGCTGTTGTATGATGTGGTAGGGATCTGAACACAAAGTACAGGGACACCGTCGAAGAGCTACTAAATTCCGACAGCAGCAGATGATTGCCTAATCACCCAAAATTTTCTGAAGAAAGCTCGTCTAATGACCTTTGATTTTCTTCCAACTCTGCTGCTGTGTGGTTTTTGCGCAATCTTCTCTTATTCCTATGTCACTTTGGTTTTGATGAACTAATGTGAATCATTTGACTTATATTAAGTTCCTCTTTTTATATATGTTGTTGTTTTTTTTGTTAACGGTAGGTGATATTATTAATGTATAAAAGTGTCAATATCAGTCTTTCAAAGTACAGTCTCAAAAAAATATTACAATGAAAAATACTTGTCACACAACAAGTGACCTTAAAAAATGGTACAGTATTGTTTTAATAGTAAAAAATAAGATCAGTCACAATAAGCTGTCAATATCAATAGTAGGATTCAATCAATCAGAGGTTAATCAAGAGATGGAAGAGTAGGAGTACTAGTGTCATACTCCATCTCATCGAAGACATTGGTGGGTGGGATATTGTTCTAAGTCAAGCCACTGCATTGTTGAAAAGAAGAGATTGTCATAATATTTTCCTCTTTTTTGAAACTTGTAGTCAGAGAAGCTACCTAACAATGAAACAAAACAATAATCATATATGTTGTTGTTGAATTCTGTTTCCCTCTTATTTATATATTATACTTGTAAATTTATTATGTATTTTGATAATTCAATTAAATTCACGGCTCCGTTGCTAGTATATGGTATTTTACGAGACGTACGTTTCACGTGCTTGATCACTAGTTTGTCTTTGAAATAGAAAATCCCAATAATGACCTCCTTTGAAGGGGAAAAGAAAATGACTCACTGGTGCCAATGTATGCCATATTGGACCATAACCAAATTCAGTACCTTTTCATTTTTCAATCTAAAACTTGCAATGACGAGAGTTTGAAAAAAAAAAAACATGCAATGAACAAACTTAGTTCATCGTGTCTGGTAGAGCGAGGTATGGTACATGTTTTTGTTGATCTTGTTTGGCAGAGTCTGGAAACGATTTCTAGTTTTCAAGCACCAAACTCTCCTTAAAAGTTTTTGTAAACGGTAAACAGTAGGGGTGGATATGGTTTGGTTTGATTCGATTTGTAACAAAATCACAAACCAAACCATATAATTCGGTTTGAACAATTTTCAAACCGAACCGAACCATTTTATCTACTGAAACCAAACCATTCAAAATTGGTTTGGTTCGGTTCGATTTGTGGTTTAACCATTTAATAAAACATATAGAAAAAAATAAAATATTGATAGTGAAAAATGAAATAATATAACTAAATATGAAATATAATAACAATAACCACATCTAATACTGCAAAATTTAAATAGAAATCACAATTCCTCGTAATATGAAATTTTCATGTATCATGTCATAATAGAATTACAGTAGTGAAGCTTATCGACTACAAGAATCAAATATAAAACAGTTTGGTAAAAGATACATAAAAATGATCAAAAACATTTTTATTTAACTTCCAATAACAATCAGTTAAAAAAATAATCTAGTAAAAGATACATAAGAATGACTA
>JAMKQA010001693.1:0-21669 GCA_024699735.1 Posidonia australis | reverse complement strand
TGGCTAATGGGTTTGGGGCTCGATTTAAGGGCTGATCACATCCAAAGCAACATAGGGATACTCATTCCTGGGTCACCTCAAAATCGGGGTGTCTACAGCCTCCGATGGGTCTAAACATCCGGAGAATATACCAGAACGTCATCCACAAAGATGACCACAAATTGATCCAGATAGGGCCTGAACACCGTATTCATTAGGTCCATAAAAGTAGTGAGAGCATTCGTCAACCTAAATGGCATAACCAAAAACTCATAATGTCCATATCTGGTGCGAAAGGCTGTCTTCTGCACATCTGGCTCACTAATCCGCAACTGATGGTATCCCAATCTCAAATCTGTCTTGGAAAACACCGATGCTCCCTACAACTAATCGAACAAATCATTGATCCTGGGCAGTGGATACTTGTTCTTAATAGTGATTTGGTTCAACATCTGGTAGTCTATATAAAGCCGAAGTGAATCATCTTTCTTCTTAATAAATAAAATCGGTGCTCCTCAAGGTGAAACACTAGGATGAATAAATCCATTATCCATCAGTTCCTACAGCTAATTCCGAAGCTCCCTCAATTCGACGGGTTCCATCTTGTATGGAGCCTGGAAATAAGACCTGATCCTAGCACCAAATCAATCACAAATTGTACTTCCCTGTGTGGTGGTATACCAGGCAATTCTTCTAGAAATACATCAGGGTATTCCAGCACCACTGGCAAATCCTGTATCTCAACCATAGGCGAAGTAGAAACAGTCACATAGGTCGAATAGCCCACACTGCCTCTTGCCAAATGATGATAGGCTTTGATAGCAGATATCACCTTTCTAGGCTCACCTGGTCTGGTGTCTTATACCACACACCAGACTTGGCCTAGGCACTCTGCCAGAGCTCTTCTCTTGGCACAATCTATTATGGCTGAATGCTGTGCCAGCCAATCCATTCCCAAGATAACATCATAATCTTACATATCCATCAAGATCAAGTTGGCCTGAAAATTCCTGTCTCCCAGCTGGATATCAATTGATGTCAAATACCTCCATGCTAAATTGTGTTCTCCCAATGGAGTAACTACATCTAGGTGGAAAGCCAACCTGGCTGGTCTGGTCCGGATCTCAGAAGCAAATAACTCAGAGACAAAAGAAAATGAACTCTCAGAGTCGAACAAGACTCGGGTCATCTGGTCCGCCACAAGAAAAGATCCTAACATCAACACATCATAACCATAATCATAATCATAATAAAAGATAGTGTTGATCACATATAGGATCCATTATTATAAGATAGGATTTAACTCATACAACCGTACTAATTCTCACCTTCTACCACATCTCCAGATGGCCCAGCATCTGGGCAGCAATGGAGAACACTCTCGCCTTGGTAGGCTGACATGGCACATCTCTTGCTAGCTTCGGCTGACTAGGATAGTCCTTCTGATAATGTCCAAGCACCTCTGCCTGTGCCAACACTGCGCCGCTACATGCCCCTTCTTACCACAAACGTGGCACAATCCCATCTTCGAGCCACTGTTGGATCCTGCATGGCTAAAACCCACACTTTTTTCTCTATCAGATGTAGTCCTCTCCTTCTGCTTCTTCCCAAAGCTACCTGAACTCCCAAAACTTGGCGCTCTAGTGACCGAAGGTTGAGAAATAGAAGGTTAGGAAATAGAAGGTCGAGAGACAGACTTCCTCCGCTTTTCCTTCTTAGGATACTCTCCCTAAAACAACCTACGATCATCCTCATAGCAGCTGGCAAGCTCAATAGCATCCTCTAAGGTTTGACATCTGAAACCAATAACTATGGATCTCAACACAAGATTAAGTCCCTCCATAAATTTCTTGGCTTTGTTCTTCTCGAAAACCACAGTCTAAGAGAACTGTTCTAGCCGAAGGAAGGACGACTCGTACTCAGCCATAGTCTGGCTTCCCTGCTTTATGTTCTGGAATTCTTTATCCAGCTTATCCCTCTCATGCTTAGGGAAAAACCTCTCATAGAATACCTCTCCGAACTCGTCTCATGAGAACATCAGTGGGTCCACACTCGGTAACTTGGTGTGGCGCACAACCCTCCACCACTAATCTACAACACGTTTGAGCTGAAACACTATAATTCAGACCTACTTCTCTGTTGGACACTCGATCCTCTCTAACATATTCTCCACTTCTAGGAACCAAGCCTCACACTCCTCTGGTGTGCCACTCCCATCAAAACTCAGTGCACCTAGCTGGCAGAATTGCTTAACCCATGGGTCTCCCTTCGCCTCATCTTGGCTGCTACTGCCGAAGGACTGAGCGAAACCCTACATCATCTCACCGAACTCTCGTCTCATACCCCTCCATGCACTGCCCTCTCCCATCTCGGAGTTGGGCACTTGGGCTGTAACACCCGTGAAATTCATCTTGTAATTATTTACATTTTAATGAATTTATTCCTAGACGGGTGTTACTGTTCCGAGGCCCGTTATGTGGATTTGTGCTTTTGGGCTTCGACCTCATGGGCCAGCTTCTGTTGTGTGTCGCTATGCGTGGTTTGGCACTATGTGTGTGGGGCTTGGGTGTGGGTTCAGGTGGGGCCTGCGTTCGTGGGCCGGTTGGTGGGAGCATGTTGGTGGTGTGAGTTGGTGAGCTCATGTGGCTTGTGGTAGGCGAGATACGTGGTTGTAAACACACTCAGCTACCACCTTGCATGGCTTTATAAGCCCATGTGCGTGGTCGACCAGCTCAGCCTCCATCTCCTCCTCTTTCCCCTCCACTTCCCATCCCGAGCACGCCACCTTCCTTCCTTTCCTCTCCCTCCACTCGTTCTCTCTCTCCACTCACCTCCTCCTCCTTCTCGACATTCTCTCTCTTCCACTCTCCCTCCCTTGTCCCTTCCTCCCTTGCTTCTCCCCTCCTCTGTTCGATGTGCTCGAGGGTAGATGATGGTGTGTGGTGACGTGCGGTGGTGCATGGAGCTCTGGAGTTGCATCCCCGAGGACGAAGAAGCCCCGTGGACGTTGTGATCGCCGGAGTTAGCCAGAGGATTGTCGGAATGTGCATTATAGGTACGTTTCTCCAACTCATGTAATAAATAGCATGAAATTGGTAGAAATTGATAGGATTGCATGGAATGTAGGTAAATTTATGTTCCTAGAATTTATTATGAATTTATGGTGGATTTATGGGCATTTATGCCAGTGGTTGAGTTTTAGATCGTTTCGACCCTTATGTCTTTGCGATTTTATATCTTGAAGCATGGTGAATGGATTTTGCTTTTGTTTGTTGGGTTTTGGAGTAGACTCGAGCGTTTACATCTTATATTTTAAGCAAGATTTTTGGAGCTTGTTTGGTAGGTCTGATTGTAGCTCTCACTTTGGGCAATTTTGAACAGTAGGGTTTGGGCCGTTTTCTGTTTTTCACAAAATTCGACATACCGAACCATTTTGATATGTCGTTTTTCTGTCAGATTAGGTCCTCTGGTCGAAATTCGGTTGTCTGATTGTAGACGGTGCCCAAATCAGGAGATTTCGGTCAACCGAACCATTTTCGGTATACTGATTTTTGCCTAAGTGTTGACCGTTGACCTGATTCGGTCGACCGACCCAAATCGGTCTATTGAACCAGGGGTTTTCGGCATATCGAACTTGTTTTCGACATGCCGAATCTAGGCCCAAATGCTTTTGTAAAATATGATTTCCGAGGGTTTTCTGGATTGGTTTGTATTGTTTCATTGAGATGGGATTGTGGGATGTCAGTGGTTGTCCATTTGGACACCTGATGCGCCATTTTGCCGAGGTTTTGGAAGAGTTTTCAAAGATATGAAAATGATTTCAAAAAGATGAGTTGGCAGATTTGGAAAATGGTTTTCGTAGTTTTCTGTGTGTGGGTCGAGATAGTGTGCGACCGTATTATCAGGACCAAGAAATGTGACGACATTCTCAAGTGGTCGGGCGCAACAGCCTGGTCGAGGTCGGGGGCCGAGATCCCTAAGGTTGAGGGATGTCGGGTCCTGGAGGTATGAGACTCCTTGACTGTCGTCTCGAGGCTAGGATTGTGGTCCACGAGTTGAGGTATCTTGTGGCATGACGGGGAGGTATGATACTCCAACTGTCGCTGTGAGCACTGAGGCTCAGGTGTGGAGGTATGATACTCCCTCCTGAGCACCGTGTGTGGAGGACGTCGTGAGGAGGCGTACCCTGTGGTGGCCAGTGCGGATGGGACACGTGCCCCATAGCTGGTAGCATCCTGAGAAAGAGGATAGCCTTCTCAGGGAAGGGTTGGCTTTTTTAGGGTTCTCCAGAGAGGGAGAATCGTGGGACGGTGAGCGCTCTTGCACAAAGTGGCCGTCACCGTGGCTGTACAGAACACTATGGTCGCTACTCGGTGGACTGCATGTGGCCAGAGTTTGGTTGCCTAGCATCAGGCTTCCCTACTCACTATGTGTGGTTTTGGTCATTGAGGGCCTTTGCTTCTAGTTTTGGGCTAGTAGAGCGTTGATTGTGGTTTTGGCTGGTGTGGGCCTAGTTTGAGAGGTTTTTTGAGAACTCGTTTGCGAAATGATTTTAAAAGGAAAAATTAGTTATGATTTCGTTTTCCCGTTGTTTTTTTTTGGGGTGCGTACTAGGTAACTTCTGTCACTCATGCATTTTCCTTGTGGTTTTGGTTTACAGGTGCTGACATGCGGTTGAGTTAGCATAGTACATATAGTATGGAGTCTCCTAGCCACACACACGGGTTACTGGTAGATGAAATTTTTCTGTTAGCTTTTATTTTCCTATAATTGATTTTTTTTTAAATTATTATGAGAAAATGTGGGGTGTGACAGGGGCCTTGCCACGACTACGGCCTCGGTGAGACATCTTCCTGACTGCACAACAAAAAAATGCAACAACCTTAACTTTGATACCAATCTATAGCACCTCGAACCCTGGCATGTTACCTAAATCACAATATCATAAGCAAATTACATGAATTACAGCAATAATTAAATAATTGTAACTAAGGCTCACCTCCAGGAAACGATGTACAGCTAGAAGTTCCTACACTAGCACTGGAACTCGACTGCACCCGACCAGCACCTGAAAACCAACCAAAGTAAGCATGAGTGACATCTAGGTCACCTAGTATGTGCCCCAAACAGACACACAACTAAACACGGTGAATTTACTAAAAACACATCTTTTAATTTATAAAACTTGGTTTTCTATTGAAAATCCATTTCAAAACATTATTTCCTCTTTTCCTTTAAAGCACTTGGAAATCTGTTTCCAAAACATGCCTTTTCAAAACTCAATTCCACTTTTCAATGTTTGTGATTTCTTCTCAAAACCAAGTCATTTTCAAAACTCATATCTCTTTTTCAAAGCTTATCTTTAAAACCTTTCTTTTATACTGAGAAATTCATATTCTCGGCCAGGTCCAGCCTAAAACATAATGACTCGCAGGGCTCAAAACCAAAATCACAATCATGGACTGGTAACTGGTTAAAAACACAATTCTTGCTTAATTATAGGATTTTAGGACCAATCACTAGTCCAATCCTAGTCAAACCACATCTTTTCATTTTCACAAAACCAACACTTTTCTTATTCATTTCCACTTTTCTTATTGATGTTACCTTAATTAAGGGTAACCAAACACACAAGTAGTAGGTGAGGACACCATTTCCCTTACCACCCTACACTGTCGTAGTGAAGTTCCCGGTGTGGAAGGACATCGCCCCAGCTAACTGGCCTCAATTTCTTTTCATACATGCACAGGGATACATTTTTGTTTGATGTCCCATTGGTGACCCGAATAATTAGGTTCAATAACCCAAGCTCAACCTAAACCATCACAAACATTGGTGACAACGGTCATGTCTGACAATTGATATTTTTACAATTTGTCAACACCATCCACTCGTGGTCGCACACTGGCAACCATGGTCATATCTGACAATTGGTTTCCTTAGAGTATCGTTCTCCTACCATATTGCCAACATCAACCCCTGTGATTCCACAACACATTAACAAAGTTTTATTTCCAAAACTCTTGAGTTTTCCTTTTAAAGCCATTTCCATTTCATTCTTTCGTTGCAAGAATCTTTTCCACGTAACACATGACCCTCTACTAGGGTCCTAACTCAAATTAATGAAAAACCATGCCTTAAAACCATAAATTGGGTCTCATGCCCTAAAAACTACATAAAACCACACATTTAATCACTTTCTTTCATTTTTAGGGCTTCAAGCCCAAAACCATTTCCAAATACACTTATTTGGATCCCATATTCCTCCATGACATTTACATGGGGAAACACCATTAACACATGCTAAATATCTAATTAAAACCAATAAATTTCCATTTCTCTATTCACATTCATATATCAGGGTCAGGGCAAAATCAACAGACCGAATTCCAAGTTCGGTATACCGAAAATCCCTGATTCGATATACTGAACCGTTTTGGTATGCCAAAACTCGCTGTTTTAGTCGACCGAGTGATTTCGTTCTACCAAAACCAGGTATCCTTGCTTAATCTGACAGGAATTTGGTATGTCGAACCCAGTTCGGTAAGTCGAACTCCCCGTGTCCAGAACACCTCCCCTACTTACGAACCAATCGTTCACTAGAAATGGGGACCACTGGCTGACCCCTCAAATACACGTCATATAACATGAATAAATCATGGGGTGTAGACCCTTGAGTCTACTTCAAAACCTCTCTAACCATTCATGAATCCATTCATCATGCAATCCATACGAAAATCATAATGGCATGGAGCTCGTTTTAGGTTACTACAGCATACATAACAAAATCTCATACAAATCCATAGAAATTCATCCTAACCACATTATTTCTACATATTCATGCTATCCATCACATTTTCATCCATCCCACTATTTTTCTATGATTTTTCATGCATTTAATACATTAAGCTATAAACACAAAACAGAGGAGAAAGAAAGGGTTGCGTACCTTTAGGTGGCACTCCGTCGACCTCCCTACACTTCGACGCAACCCTAGTGACTCACAGCGGCAGCGCACATGGCTCAGCTCTGCTCCTCTCCCTCTGGCTCGCACACAGTTTCCCCTTTCCTTCTTTCTCTCTCGCGCTCCTTCCCTCCATTCCCTCTTCCCATTTTATCCCCTCCTCCTCCCATGTTGTGTCGGCCTCCCATCGCATCACCTCGCGTCGGAGGGGTCGGGGAGACATGGGCTTCCCTCTTGTGGTGGCACGGGCTGAGGAAGAAAAAGAAGAGGGGGAGATGGAGACGAAGGCTTATGAGGGAAAAGAGAGAAAAAGGAAAGAAAGAAAAGAGAAAAGGATGGGTCACGCAAATCAAGGCAACTATGCATCCTCAAACTAGACTCCACATTGGTCCCACAACACAATCTGGTGCACAAAATGCCAACCAAATCCTCGCAATCACAAGAAACAACAGATTATCCATTAGTAGACCATTTATACAATATTACAATTAATTACATAGTTTACAATTAAAATGGATAATCAGGCCCAAGTGTCACAAAAATACAACACATTAGGGCAAGAATTAGAGTTAATTATTGCAAAATAGAGGGAGTTCAACATACTTCTCTACATTAATATACTAATTATCCAGATTACACATATAATTCACATTAATTACATTTATCTGTATAATCTGAGCATGGATATTACATCCTACTCCCCTTAAAAGAATTTTGTCCTCGAAATTTTCTTCTAATGATACAAGTAGGGGTACTGTGTGAAAATATCTATCTCACATTCCTAGGTTACTTCTTCTACTCCATGGTGTCTCCTCCGAACCAATACTAAAGGAACAATCCTGTTTCTGAGGACTTGCACTTTTCTATCTAATTTCTGTATGGCCTCCTCTGCCACTGACAAGTCCCACTGAAGCTCTTTTGGTTGCACTGGAATAACCTAGGACACGTCTACCAAACACTTCCTCAGCATCGACACATGGAAGACGTTGTGCACACTGACAAGCTCTAAAGGTAGGTCCAACTTGTACACCACCTCACCAGCCCTTCTGATGATTTGGTATGGCTTGATGTAGCAAGGGCTTAGCTTGCCTCTTTTACCAAACCTCGCCACACCTTTGGTTGGTGACATTTTAAGGAAGACAAAGTCTCCTACATCGAACTCTAAGGGCCTACGCCTCCGATCAGCATAGCTCTTCTGTCTGCTCTGTGTAGCAAGCAATCTTTTCCTTATGAGATCAACTTTATGCTCGTATTGCTGCACAATCTCTTGTCCCACTAGCTACCGTTCGCCTACCTCACTCCAACAAGTGGGTGTCCTGCATGACCTACCATAAAGTGCCTCATATGCCACCATCCTAATGCTGACATGGTAGCTGTTGTTGTAGGCAAACTCTATAAATGGTAGATGATCTTCCCAACTTCCCCCAAAGTCTAAGGCACAGCCTCACAACATGTCTTCTAGGGTCTAAATCATTCTCTCGGTGTGACCATCTGTTTGGGGGTGGAAGGTGGTACTGAAATTCAATATTATCCCAAATGGCTCCTGCAAGGCACCCCAAATTTTAGATGTAAATCTGGTGTCTCAGTCAGACACAATCGACACTGGGACCCCATGAAGTTTGACTATCTCTATCACGTGCAGTTCTGCCAGCTGTCGCAAGGGAAGACTCACTCTCATCAGTAGAAAGTGCACAGACTTGGTGAGCTAGTCGACGATCACCCACACTGTATTATTCTTTGTTCTAGTTTTGGGCAATCCTATGGCGAAATCCATCGACACGTGCTCCCACTTCCAGACTGGAATATCCAGAGCTACAGAGTTCCTCCGGGCTTCTAATGCTCTATCTTAACCATCTGACAAGTTGCGCACTTTGCCCCAAATTCTGCTATTTCCCTCTTCATCCTAGGCCAACAAAAATTCTTCTTTAAATCCTTATACATTTTAGTACTTCCTGGGTGCATTGTGTACTTGGATAGGTGGGCCTCGTCTAGCAAACCCTTCTTTATCTCTTCTATCTGAAGCACGTATAGCCATAGTTCGTACCTCAACCCTTCGTCCACGCCAACTAAGATATGAGGCATTGCTTCCGCCTCCAGCTTCTACCAAGTGTCCCTAACAAGGGGATCTAACTGCTGACTTGCAATGATGGCCTCTACCATCCTGGAACAAATAAACAAGTTTGCTAACAACGTCCTCACAGTTCCCTGAGTCTGTCTTCACAACTTGCACTCGACCAGCTCTTGCATTAGGTACCATTCCTTGATCATTAGGCTGGACATGACATGTGTGCACCTACTCAATGCGTCAGCAACCACGTTAGCCTTACCTGGGTGGTACGACAGACTAAAATCATAATCCTTGATGTACTACACCCATCTCCTTTATCTTAGGTTTAAATATTTCTGTGAGAAGATATACTTCAGACTTTTGTGGTTAGTGAAGACTTCAAATTTCTCGTCGTACAAATAATATCTCCAGATCTTCAAGGCAAATACCACTACTTCCATTTCTAGATCATGGGTGGGATAGTTCCTTTTGTGATCCTTTAACTATCGGAGGCATAAGCTACTACCTTCCCGTGTTGCATCAGAACGCACCCCAACCTGATCCAATATGCATCATTGTACATTGCGAAACCTCCAATTCCTGATGGTAGAGTCAGAATTGGGGTCGTGACCATGCAATTCTTCAACTTGGTGAAACTCTCCTCGCATTACTGATGCCAAGCGAAAGGAGCCTCCTTTCTAGTCAATCTAGACAATGGGACTGCAATCTTTGAGAAGTCTTGGATAAATATCCGGTAATAGCCTGCCAGACCAAGAAAACTTCTAATCGTTGTCACTATCTTTGGTCAGGTCCAACTGCTTACAGCTTTCACCTTTGCTGGATCCACCTTAATGCCTTCTCCCAAGATAATGTGCCCAAGGAAGGCCACCTCCTCTAGCCAAAACTTGCACTTGGAGAATTTGGCATACAACTGGTGCTGCCTCAGTGTCTCCTGTATGCTTTTTAGATGCATCTGGTGGGTCTCTACATCCAGAGAGTATACCAACACATTGTCTACAAAAACTACGACGAACTAGTCCAAGTAGGGCTTGAATACCCTATTCATCTGGTCCATAAATGCAACTGGTGCGTTCGTCAGCCCAAATGGCATGACCAGAAACTCATAGTGGTTGTACTGGGTCTTGAAGGCAGTCTTGTGCACATCGATCTCCCAAATCATGAGCTGATGATATCCATATCTCAAATCTATTTTGGAAAAGACCAATGCCCCCTGCAATTGATTAAAGAGATCGTCGATCTTAAGTAGTGGATACTTATTCTTGATGGTAATCTAATTCAGCATCCAGTAGTCAATGCATAGCCAGAGCAACCCGTCCTCCTTCTTGACGAATAATATTGGTGCTCCCTAAGGCGACACATAGGGATGGATGAATCCTCAGTCCATCAGCTCTTGCAACTGGCTACAAAGTTATCTCAACTCAACGGGTGCCATTTTGTACGAGGCCTTTGAAATAGGACCTAACCTTGGTGCCAAATTTATCACGAATTCCACTTCTCTGTGTAGCGACATCCCTGGTAATTCCTCTAGAAACACATCTAGGTACTCTTGAACCCCTAAAATGACTTGTACCCTGTATACTGGTGAGTAGGACACTATCATGCTGGTCAGATATCCCACAAATCCCTTGTCTATATGGTGGTAGGCTTTAATGGCTGAGATCACCTTCTTGGGTTCCCTTAGCCTAATTCCTTGGATCGTACACCACCCCTGACCTAGGCATTTTGCTAATACTCTCTTCTTGGCACAGTCAATCATGGCTGAATGTTGCACTAGCCAGTCCATTCCTAGAATGACGTCATACTCTTGCATGCCCATCAGAACAAGACTAACCTGGAAATCCTTGTCTCCTAACTGAATTTGACTAACCGCAAGAACTGCCAAGCTAAACTATGTTCTCCCAGTGGAGTTACTACATCAAGCTGGAAGGCTACTCGAGCTAGTCTATCTCCGATCTAGGCCGTAAACGACTCAGAAATAAAAGAAAAGGAATTTCCTAAGTCAAATAGAACTCAGGCCATACGATCAGCTACAACAAAAGATCCTAACATTGACACATAACATAGCCATAATTATTACAAATAATAGTGCCAAATATATAAGAGTCAATAATACAACACTCATATACATATCCATATCAATAACAAACTCTACTACTCTTTACCTTCTATAACCTCCCCTAAGGAACCAACATTTGGAGTAGTAATAGAGAAGACTCTCCCCTTGGTCGACTAACGAGGCACATCCGCGACTGTCTTCTGAGGCTCTAGGCATTTCTTTGGGAAGTGCCCACTCTTTCCACAGTTGTAGCAAACAACATCACTAATCCCCTGTTGGCGGTACTTGCACTGTGTCTCCAAGTGTCCCATCCTCTTGCAGACATGGTAGGGTCCTCTTCCTACACCACTGGTGGAACCAGTCTGACTAGATCCAGCACTACTTCTCCTAGCAATGCTACACCCTTCTCCAGCCTTAGAGTGCACCTTTCTCTTTTTGCTTGAGTTCCCTATACTCCCAGAGCTAGGTGTACCTGAAGCGGATGGTTGCTGAGAGAGCCTCTTCCCCTTATCCCTAGGGTACTCCTTTTAGAATAGTCCACGCTCATCTTCATAACGAGCTGCTAACTCTATGGCATCAGTCAATGTCTGGCACTGGAAACCAAGAACCGTCGATCTAAGTGCTGGGTGGAGTCCCTCCATGAACCTCTTCGCTCGCTGCTTCTCTGTGATTATGGCCTGAAAAAGCTGCTCCAACCTGTGGAAGTTGGCCTCATACTCTACCACTATCATGCTTCCCTACTTCAAGTTCTAGAAGTCTCTATCTAACCTGTCTCATTTGTGCATGGGAAAGAATCTCTCATAAAACACCTCCTGGAATTCTTCCCAGGTGATCATCAACAGGTCCCGATTGTGGAATTTGGTGCGGCGAGTAGCCCACCACCACTGGTCGGCCTCACCCTTGAGCTGGAATGTGGCTAGCTGAACTCACTTCTCGGTTGGGCATTTTATGCCCTTGAGGATCTTCTCTGCCTCTAAGAGCTAGGCTTTACATTCTTTTGGTTTCCGTTGGCTGTCCAGAGTCAGTGCACTCAGTCGATAGAACTGTGTGATCCATGGATCACCCTTGGCCTCATCTTAATGGCCACCTCTAAGAGACTGAACAAGCCTACGCATCATCTCATCGAGCTCCTGCCTCATGTCCCTCCAAGCTCCAACCTCCTACTCCACACTGAACCCCGACACAGATGACCTGCCTCGTCCTCATCCTAGACCTCTCAATGCCACGCTACAATCACAAATAAACCCACAAGGTCAGGTGCAATCCATCTTCTTGTGCAGTCCTATGGAGCCACTAATCCGGACACTACTAAGTCAGTGCACTCAGTGCAACCTAGGCTCTAATACCACTTATGTAACACCTCGCTACCCATGGTGCCATAGATGCAAAACTAAGCTAAGTCTGAGTCTACTAAACTAAATATAAAATTAAGTAAATACTGTCTACGACCCAGACCTGAGTGTGCTAGTGGCTCCCAAAAGCTCAATGCATCGAAATTGGCTGCACTCCAATGATGCATATGAAAAAAACATACAATTAAAACGCATGAGTGACTTTTAAGTCATCCAGTACGTATCTCAACCAAAACTATGGAAAAACCAATTACAATCCCTAATCTAGTTCTTAAGATAACACTTTGGTTATTTATTCTGAAAAGTTTATCTAAAAACCTCAACTCTGGTTCTTACAAAATCAAGGTTCTGGTTGAAATTCTAGCAAATCCTTTTTCGAGAAATCTTGTCAAAACATTCTCTTTCAAAACTTTTCTTTCTCTTAATTTTCTGAAAACCATGCTCTATTCTATGTTTTTGGAAAACTGCTCTGAGACTAGATTCCAACCAAAATCCCAAAATTTGAATCTTTACTAAACACAAAGCCTGGCTGGAACTAGCCCTAAAACACTGATCTCATCTTGGCTAGAATCTAGCTAAAACTTAGAAGCCAAAACCAAGCTCAATTCTAGCCTCAAAATTGAATCTGAATATAAAATCTGAAAATCTTTTTTTTGGTGTCACCTTATTCAAGGGTGGCCTAGCCACAAACATGGAAAGAGAAACCAAACTCAATCTCCTACACTGCCATGGTGAACGTCCCCGTGTAGGCATATCACCATCTCGGCCAATGGGCCTCACTATCTCTTTTCATTTTTCTATTCTGAATGCAAGGGGATACGTCTCCCCATGACATCCCTTTAATCTATTTTGGTGTTGCAAGCTTCAGTGACTTTGCTTGGCTCATCACGAGCTCTCGAGTTATCCTATCTAGCCTAATGCGAGCTCTCGAGCTACCTCACTTAGCTTACTTAACACCACTTGCCTGATTGAACACATGGGCCAGCCAAAACTAGCTCTTTGTTTCCCAGTTTCTTTCACCTAGGACCAACTCAAAATTCTAAAATCTTTTTTCTAAAACATGCTTTTCTTTCCTTAAAACTCTTTTCTAAAACTATTCTATTACAAAAAATCTTTCTGTAAACTGTTCTTTTATTTAGAAATATCTTTTCTAGAAATCTTTGAAAAATTCTCACTAACAATATGCCAAGAAACTCATAATCAGGCATTCATGGAGTTTCGTGCAAAAATCTCAGAGATTAACTAAGGGGTCTGATTCAATAGACCGAAACATTCTAGTATGCCGAAGTGTCCCAAAACCACAATAGTTCAGGGCTCTGATTTGACAGACTGAACTTCATTCGGTATGTCGAAAATCTCTAATTCGGCATATCGAATGATTCTGATATGCTGATCTGGCAGATACTGATAAATCTAACATGGATTCAACAGACCAAACTTCGTTCGATATGCCGAATTCCTCTAGTTTGGCATATCGAACTCCTTCAATATGCCAAATCAGTTGATTCTCAGAGAGACAACCGGCTACCCTGAACAAAACTCATCGGATTTGGGGCCTTCGGCGGACCCCTCTTTGACACACTACAAATCTTACATAAAACATAAATATTAGCATGCCTAGTCTACTTTTATTTGGAACAAATTTCATCAAAATGTATTGCATAAATCTTGAGATACAAAAAACACAAGGCATGAAACCATTTCAGGTTATTATAGCATGCAACTCTAAAATCAACATAATTACTTGTAAAATCAAGGAAAATTCTCTATAATCGCATTCATCCATGAATCTACACTAATCTACTCATTTCCAAACTCTCTATACTAAATCATGGCATATATCACGAATTAAAGTTTAAACAGGAAAGAGGGAGAAGGAGGAGATGTGTACTCAAAGGCGACCCCCCAGTGATTCTCTCTCCCTCCAGTGAGCTTCCTGCTACCTCCAACGTGCTCGGGGACTCCCTTAGTCTCCCAACGAGCCTCTCTACCAGTGGCAACACTCGCACACTCCCTCCCTTGCTTAAGCTCTAGGTCTCTCTCTCTGTCTTTCTTCTCTGTTACTTCCCTCGGTCCACTAGCCCTCATCTTCCACTTATACACTTCCCTCCCCTGTCGTCTTCTTCCTACCATCCGCCGCCTTCTCTATCTGAAATCTCAGACGCTCGTAGAGTATGGTGAGGAAGGAAAAGAGACATGCGAAGGTATGGGCATGGCATAGCAGGAGAGAAGAAAAAGGAAATAAAATAATGTTTACACTATGCATCATTTGACTGGAATTTTTCTAAGTCCCACTCCCACACACGTGGAGCAAAATTCCAAAATACAACATAGTAGGGCAAGAACAAGAGTTAATTATCTCAAAACAGAGGAAGTTAACACAATTCTCTGCATTAATAGATTAATTATCCAGATTACACACATAATTTACATTAATTACATTTATCTAGATAATTTGAGCACGGATATTACAAATTGCTTGTGGCCAGGTCGGTCACCTGTCGTTAGGGTGATACGACAGGCTTTGGTTTAAATTGAGAATTGTAGTTTTGTGCTATTTTCCAGCCACAGTAATACTGTGTTTTGAGAAATGAAATGATTTAAGATTTTGGGTTGGATTCTATATGAAAATGGCTTCCTGAAATGCATAAAAATGGTTTACAAAATGTGCACGAGATTTTAAAAGAAATGACAAAAAAGTTTTTAAAAGACATGATTTTTAAATGGATTTCCGAATTGCTTGAGTGTTGGCTTTTCGGTAATCTTGTTTTCCTCAAGGTTTTGGTAGTAGCTAAGGCTTTGCCGATTTCTGTGTGTTTTAGGGTGTGTACTGGGTGACAATGATGTCACTCACGTGTGGTTTTAATTGTCTTATTTCAAGTGCATAGTTGGAGGTGCAGTTGTGATCTAGTGCGATTCTTGGAGTCATTTAGCCACACACAGATATGGGCAGTAAATTGTGATTATTTAATTATTTGCTTCTGTTGATTTAGATTTAATATATTAGTTGGGTAGTATTAGTACTATTGTGTAGCACTGGAGTCTTATAGAGTGGTATCAGAGCATAGATTTACTCAATGCACCGGCTTAGTAGTATTCGGTTAATGACTCCTTAAAGTCTACACGATGGAGAATATTTTGCACTTAATATATTGTTTGTGTGTTTGTTTATGGTGGTAGCAGAATGCCACCCAGAGGACAAGGTAGGGGTAGGACTCCTGCAACAAGCTCTGGTAAGGAGCAAGACAGTAGCTAGGGAGGTATTTGGTAGGAGTTGAGCCACATGACGTAGGGGTTCACCCAGACTTTCAGTCGAAATAATACAAATGGGACTAAGGTAGACCCAGTGCTCAAGGAGTTTCGCCGACTTAGTGCACCAACTTTCGATGGAAAAAACAGGCTAGAAGATTATGACGCGTGGTTGGTGGAGGTTCAGAAGATTCTAAAGGGCACGGAGTGCCTAGTAGAGAAATGAGCCAGATTGGCTACCTTTCAGTTCAAGGGAGATGCAAACCAGTGGTGGAGATCTACTCGCCGTATGAAATTCCCAAATTCTGATCTCCTGATGATCTCGTGGGAGGACTTTTGGAATGCTTTCTATGAGAAATACTTCCTAGAACATGAGAGGGATCAGCTAGATAGAGAATTCAGAAACTTAAAGCAAGGTAGCATGACGATGGCTACGTATGAGGTGACCTTCATTAGACTAGAGCAGTTTTTGTAGACATTTGATATAAAGAAACACAGAGTCGAGAGATTTGTGGAGGGATTGACTCTAGCACTCTGATCAAGGGTCTTAGGCTACCAATGTTCCACACTAGTAAATCAGTGGAATTGGTAGCTCACTATGAGGAGAACTGCAAGTTGTTCTTCAAAGATTATCCCAAAGGCAAAGGGAAGAAGTTGACTCCACGGTCTTCTGTTTCAGGAGGCCAGAGCTCTGGCAGTTCTAGGAACTTTGGGAAGAAAAGGAAGGAGTGCCCTGAGTCAGTTATGAGGGGAGGTAGTGTTGGATACAGTCAGGTTGGTTCGAGTAACGACACAGGGGAAAGAAGAGCTTCCTTCATTTGTGGCCGTGCAGGGCATGTGGCAGCACAGTGTTATCATTACCAGAGCAATCCAGAAAAGATGGTGGTATACTACAACTGTGGGAAGACTGGACATATTTACTAGAACTACCCTGATCCTCCAAAGCCAACTGGTGATACACCTCACCAACCAACCAAGGGACGAGTATTTTCCATAGCTGCTCCTGATGGTGGTCCTTCTGGGGACATTATAAAGGGTAAGGAGCAATAGTGTGTTATGTACTATGATCTTTTCTTTCATGTACTATTGTAATTGGCATTGTTTCCTATGATGATAATGGTTATCCTGATAACTAGGTTCCTTCCTTGTGACCGACCGATGGCTATAGTCCTGTTCGACTCAGGGAGTTCATTTTCTTTTATCTCTAAGTCATTTACTGCTGAAATTGGAGACAGGCCTGCTAGATTAGCTCTCAATCTCGATGTGGTAACCCCACTAAGAGAGCATAGCCTAGCATGGAAGTATCTATAGTCAATCAATGTGAAATTGGAGACTAGGACTTCAGGGCCAGTCTGATAGTTATGGACATGTAGGACTATGATGTAATCCTTAGGATGGACTGATTGGCATAGCATTCAGTCATGATTGACTATGCTAAGAGGAGAGTTATGGCAAAATGTCCAAGTCAAGGGTGGTGTGTGGTACAAGGAACCAGGTGAGGGAAATAGAAGAAGATTATTTCTGTAATCAAAGCCTACAACCACCAATCTAGAAGCTGTATGGGATATCTGGCTAGTGTGATGGTGTCTTCATCTTTTATTTCGAGGGTACAGGACATACCAATGGCCCAAGTGTACTCTGATGTTTGTTTGGAGGATTTGCCTAGGATGCCACTACATAGAAAGGTTGAGTTCTAGATTGATTGAGTGCCAGGATGTAGTTCTATTTTGAAGACTTCTTACAAGGTGGCACCAGGAGAATTGAGGGAGCTTAGGAATCAACTTTAGGATTTACTGAACAGAGGATTTATTAGACGAAGTGTGTCACCTTGGGGTGCACTAGTTCTATTTGTTAAGAAGGAGGATGGTTCACTCCGTCTCTACATAGATTATAGGATGTTGAACCAAATCACCATAAAGAATAAGTATCCGCTGCCCAGGATATATGATTTGTTTGATCAGTTGCAGGGAGCTTCAGTCTTATCGAAGATTGATTTGAGATCAGGGTATCACCAACTGCGGATCTGGGAATCTGATGCGCAAAAGACAGCCTTTCGTACTCGATATGGCCATTATGAGTTCCTAGTTATACCATTCAGGTTGACGAATGCACCAACTGCTTTTATGGACCTGATGAATAGAGTATTTAGGCCCTACTGGGACCAATTCATGGTGATATTTGTTGATGATCTATTAGTGTACTCCCCTGATATAAAGACTCATCAGATGCATTCAAGGACAATGCTAGAGACCCTGAGGCAGCATCAACTCTATGCAAAGTTCTTGAAATGCGAGTTTTGGCTGGAGGTCACATTTCTTGGCCATATAATCTCTGAAGAGGGAATCAAGGTGGATCGAGCCAAAGTGAAAGTAGTTAGTAGCTGGGACAGATCCAAGCCTATCACAGAGATCAAAAGTTTCTTGGGCTTGGCAAGATATTACAGGAGATTCATACAGGACTTCTCCAAGATTGAATCACCTTTAACCATATTGACCTAGAAAGAGGTTCCATTCATCTGGGACTAGCAATGCAAAGAAAGCTTTAATGAATTGAAGACTCGTCTACTCACATCTCCAATGTTGACTTTACCCTCTAGGAGTGGAGGTTTTGTAGTATATTGTGATGCTCGTAGGACAAGGCTGGGATATGTATTGATGCAGCATCGAAGAGTGGTGGCATATGCTTCATGCTAGCTAAAGAATCCTGAAAGAAATTACCCCACCCATGATTTGGAGATGGCTACAGTAGTTTTTGCTTTGATAATTTGGAGACATTTCTTGTATGGTGAACAATTCAAGGTATTCATAGATCATTGAAGCCTGAAATACATTTTCACTCAAAAGGATCTGAATTTGAGGTAACGAAGATGGATAGAATACCTCAAGGAGTACGACTTTAGCCTATCCTATCATCTAGGGAAGGCTAATGTAGTTGTTGAAGCCCTGAGCAGATGCATTCATACTATCACCAGCCTAATGATCAAGGAATGGCACATGCTGGAAGAATTGGTCGAAGTACAGACCTCGGAAACAGTCTCGGGGACCTACTAAAGCTTGGATGGCGAATCTGTCTGTTCACCTAAAACTATTGGAAGTAATTGTGGTTGCTTAGTAACTAGACCCTTTTGTGCGAGAGACTTGGGCAAGGCTGGAGACAGGAGAGGCGTCTCACTTCTCTGTTGGTGCAGATGGAGGACTTAGATACGACCTATGCCTATATGTGCCTCAAGTGGAGGAAGTGAAATAGAGATTGCTAGATGAAGCCCATAGGTCTAGATATACTATTCATCTAGAGAGCACCAAGATGTACAAGGACTTAAAGAGAAATTTTTGGTGGCCTAGAATGAAGAAAGAGATTGCTGAGCATGTGGCTAGATGTGCAACCTGCCAAATGGTTAAGATCGAGCTTCAGAAGCCCAAAGGTATGCTGCAACCTCTAGATATTTCGGTTTGGAAATGGGAGCATGTATCGATGGACCTTGTAACAAGGTTACGCAAGACTAGAAGAAAGAATGATGTAATTTGGGTAATTGTGGATCAGCTCACAAAGTCAGCGCATTTCTTGTCGATAAGGGTGTATCTCCCATTACCACAATTGGTAGAGTTGTATGTGGCTGAGATAGTCCGACTGCATGGGGTTCCGGTGTCAATTATATTTAATAGAGACACCAGATTTACATCAAGGTTCTAAGGGGCATTGCAGGAGGCTTTTGCCACCATGTTGCATTTCAATACAACTTTCCACCCTCAAACAATGGACATATAGAGAGGAATATCCAAACATTGGAAGATATGTTGTGGGCCTGCACTTTAGACTTTAGAGGAAGCTAAGAAGATCACTTACCCTTAATTGAATTTGCCTACAATAACAGTTATTATTCTAGCATCGGGATGGCACTGTCTAAGGCATTATATGGTAGACCTTGTAGAAGACCTATCTTTTTGAATGAAATAGGCGAGAGATAGCTCGTGGGCCTAGAGATTGTGCAGTAGTATGCTAATAAAGTGGATCTAATCAGAAAGAGACTGGCAGCTGCACAGAGCAGGCAGAAGAGTTATGTAGACAGGAGGCGTAGACCTTTGGAATTTGAGGTAGGAGACTTCGATTTCCTAAAGGTGTCACTAACCAAGGGAGTGCCAAGATTTGGGATGTAGGGAAAGCTGAGTCCTCGCTACATTGGACCCTAAAGGATCTCCAAGAGAGTTGGAGAGGTTGCCTACAGGTTGGATTTACCTCTAGAGCTTTTAGGCATGCATAGTTTGTTTCACGTCTCGACACTAAGAAAGTGTTTTGCTGATGCTTCCCATGTGATCCTAGGTCAGCCAGGAGAGCTATAGGAAGATTTGTCCATCGTAAAGGACATTGTGCAGATACTTGACAGAAAAGAACATGTCCTCAAAAACAAAGCGATTCCCCTTATTTTGGTTCAGTGGTAGCAGCATGGCATGGAGGAGGCTACTTGAGAGAGAGTGGTGGACATGCAGTCCCTATACCCCCACTTGATTTATTAGCAACGAATTTTGGGATGAAATTCATTTAAGGGGGTAGCATGTAATAACCAAGGTTGTACTAGAGGCACTGTATTTTGATAATGAGATTTAATATCAGTGGTTGTGCCTTGGAAGTTGATTTCCTTGTGTATGGGAATGTGTGTTGGTGTTTGCGGTTTGTGCTTATGGATGGTTGGCTTGTTTGATCCTTGTTTTCTCTCTAGCTTTATCTAGTAAGGGTCAAGAGGACCTAGTAGGCAGATGGTCTAAGCGGATAATGATAGTGGATAATCTAGGCAGATTTAATTGGCAAATTTTAGTGGCGAATATTGGTGGTAGGAAATACCAACGAGTGGCCTTAATAGTAGAATGTCAGAAAAACAAGAAATGCCACCTGCCCACCTGATGCTAGAATTTTCCACTGATTTGTCGCCCAACACCTGAGTCGCTTCGTCCTAAGGCTTGCTTCTTTGACCAAGCTTTTGCATGGGTGTTTAAAACCCCACAACCCTCCTTCATTGGAGACTCAGAGAAGAGAGCAGAGAGAACGAGAGGGAGAAACAGAGAGAGAGTTGAGAGGGAAAAATTGGGAAGGGAATGAGGGAGGAGGAAATTCACAAGAGTTCCACCACCATCATAGGTGAGGGACGATCACTAGGAAGGAGGAGAGGTCCAAGAAGCTCATCGGAAATTGTCGGAGCTCGCCGGAGAGCTCACTGGAGATAGTGAAGATTGTCGAAAAACCCAAAACTATACGCTTCCCCTTCTTTTCCTCTATAAGATTATGCCTAAATTTGATGAAAATGTAAAAAGCATGCTTAGGGCAGATGAAAAATGAAATTTATCAAGGATTGCATGAATCAAATGAGGGATTGCCATGTTGGTGTTGGTTTTGGATTTTCAGAGAAAGATCATGTTGAATCCTGAAATTTTGGTTAAATATGTGTATGGATGTGTTGTTTAAGTTCTGGAACGTGTTTATGAACATGCCTGATGCATGGAACAGGTTTGTTAAGGTTTTTAAGAAGATTTTCGAATTGGGTTATATGCGCTGGTTTTTTTGAATGATCTATAAAACCTAGGGCATATTTTGCCAGTGAATATTCCTAGTGGATTTTGTGGTGAATTTAGCTAGCGAATATAGTCGGTGAATTTTGCCAGTTTTTAGTGATATGCAAAGATTGTTTTCAATGGTTTTCTTGAGAATAAAAAGTATTAAATATATATGAAATACATGAATAAGGAATGAAAAGATGATGATTTCCTATAATTAGGAAATACATGACAAAAGAAATGTGAGCCAATAAATGGACAAATAATGTAGTAAATGGTAAGTGATAACCATAAATATGGAGAAAAATATTGTTTGACGAACATAAATGATTTGAGGATGGGTTTTGATTATGATTTTTAGAAATAATTTTGAAAAGAGATTTGTAAAAGGAAGTTGCATATGTTTTAAAAGGATCTGCCGAGGTTTGTAGGAACCACATGTAGCCTAATTGGTCGTA
>JAMKQA010001692.1:0-27257 GCA_024699735.1 Posidonia australis | reverse complement strand
TATGGGGGTCCTTATATAGGATTTTCTCATGGGTAACTCATGGGAATGGGGAGAGCCTCGCAGACGAAAAGCCTAGAAGATTCCATGGCATATTCGCTGCTAAAGGTAACAGCTATGGGAGGTGGAAAGCCAGCAGCCCGCTGCCTACGAAGTGGTGTGCGCTAGGGATGTATGTGCGCCACTTATGTGTGCTAGGGAGGTGTTCTTGCTAGGTGTGCTAGGGAAGTGTGCCAGGTAAGTGTGCTAGCTAAGTGTGCCAGGTAGGTGTGCTAGCTATGTGTGCCAGGTAGGTGTGCTAGCTATGTGTGCCAGGTAGGTGTGCTAGCTAAGTGCTCTCCCGTACTGGTCTGGTTTTCTAACTGGGCTGCAGGCTTGCTACGGGTTTGGGATTGGTTCAAGGGTTAGCCACATCCAAAGCAACAACTGGAGTCTTATCAATGAGTCACCTCAAAATCAGGGTGTCTACACCATCCATTTGTCCATTTCCACGTGTCTCCATTAAGTCCGGAGGACATCCGAGTCGTTGGTTCCTAGTAATCTAGGACCAACCATTTATCCCGTTCCTCGTGTCTCCTTTAATTCCAGTGGAGATCCGAGTCGTCGGTTCCTTGTATTCGATGACCAACCATCTATCCTTTCCTCATTTCTCTTTTTTGTCCGGAGGAGATCCAAGTCGTTGGTACCTTGTATCCGAGGACGAACCATGTATCCCTTTCCTTGTGTCTCCTTTAAGTCCGGAGGAGATCCAAGCCGTTGGTTCCGTGTATACTGGAACCTACCATTTACCCCTCTCCTCGAGTCTCCTTTAAGTCTAGAGGAGATCCGAGTCGTTGGTTCCTTGTATCCTAGGACCAACCATCTCTCCTCTCATCGTGTCTCCTTTAAGTACAGAGGAGATCCAAGTCATTGGTTCCTTGTATCCTAGGACCAACCATTTATCCCTTTCCTCGTGTCTCCATTTAGTCCGGAGAAGATCTGAGCCGTCGGTTCCTCGTTTCCTACGACCAACCATTCATCCCATTCCTCATGTCTCCTTCAAGTCCGGAGTAGATCCGAGTCGTTGGTTCCTTATATCCTACGACCAACCATTTATCACGTTCATCGTGTCTCCATTTAGTCCGGAGGAGATACGAGTCGTCGGTTCCTTGTTTCCTAGGACCAACCATTTATCCCTTTCCTCATCTCTCCTTTAAGTCCAGAGGAGATCCAAGTAGTTGGTTCCTTGTATCCAAGGACAAACCATCTATCCTTTCCACCTGCCTCCTTTAATTGCGGAGGAGATCCGAGTCGTAGGTTCCATGTATCCTAGGACTAACCATTTATCCGTTCCTCGTGTCTCCCTTAAGTTCAGTGGATATCCGAGAGGTTGGTTCCTTCTATCTTTGGACCAACCACTAATTCCTTTCCTTGTGTCTCCTTTAAGTCTGGAGGACATCCAAGTCATTGGTTCCTGGTATCCTAGGACATACCATTTATCCCTTTCCTCGTGTCTCCTTTAAGTCCGGAGGAGATTCGAGTCGTTGGTTCCATGTATCTTAGGACCAACCAATTATCCTTTCCTCGAGTCTCCATTAAATCCGGAGGAGATCCGAGTCGTTGGCTTCTTGTACTCGTGGACCAACCCATTGCCCCTATCCTCGTGTCTCCATTATGTCTGGCGGATATCTGAGCCATTGGTTCCTTGTATCCAAGTACCACCCATTTATCCCTTTCCTCGTGTATCCCTTAAGTCGGGAGGATATCCGAGTCGTTGGTTCCTTGTATCCAAGGACGACCATCGATCCATTCCACTTGTCTCCTTTAAGTCCAGAGGAGATCCGAGTCGTTGGTTCCATGTACCTAGGACCAACCATTTATCCTTTTCCTCGTGTCTCCTTTAAGTCTGGAGGAGATCCGAGTCGTAGGTTCCTTTTATCTGAGGACCAACAAACTATCTTTTCCTCGTGTCTCCTTTAATTCCAAAGGAGATCCGAGTCGTTGGTTCCTTGTATCCTAGGACCAACCATTTATCCCTTTCCTCGTGTATCCCTTAAATCAGGAGGATATCCGAGTCGTTGGTTCCATGTATCCAAGGACCAACCATCTATCCTTTCCTCATGTCTCCTTTAAGTCCAGAGGAGATCCGAGTCGTTGGTTCCTTGTATCCTAGGACCAACCATTTATCCCCTTCCTCGTGTCTCCATTAAGTCCGGAGGAGATCCGAGTCGTTGGTTCTATGTATCCAAGGACCAACCTTTTATCCCATTCCTCGTGTATCCCTTAAGTTAGGAAGATATTCGAGTCGTTGGTTCCTTGTATCCTAGGTCCGACATCTATCCATTCCTCGTGTCTCCTTTAAGTCCAGAGGTGATCCGAGTCGTTGGTTCCTTGTATCCAAGGACAAACCATCTGTCGTTTCCTCGTGTCTCCTTTAAGTCTAGAGGAGATCCATGTCGTAGGTTCCTTGTATCCTAGGACCAACTATTTATTCCTTTCCTCGTGTCTCCTTTAAGTCTGGAGTAGATCCGAGTCGTTGTTTCTTTGTATCCTAGGACCCACCACTTATCCCTTTCCTCGTGTCTCCTTTAAGTTCAGAGCAGATCTGAGTCGTTGGTTCCTTGTATCCCAGGACCAACCAATTATCCCTTTCCTCGTGTCTCCTTTAAGTTCGGAGGAGATCCGAGTCGTAGGTTCCTTTTATCTGATGACCAACCATCTATCTTTTCCTCATGTCTCCTTTAATTCCAGAGGAGATCCGAGTCATTGGTTCCTTGTATCATAGGACCAACCATTTATCCCTTTCCTCGTGTATCCCTTTAGTCGGGAGGATATTCGAGTCGTTGTTTCCTTGTATCCAAGGACCAACCATCTATCCTTTCCTCATGTCTCCTTTATGTCCAGAGGAGATCCGAGTCGTTGGTTCCTTGTATCCTAGGACTAACCATTTATCCCCTTCCTCGTGTCTCCATTAAGTCCGGAGGAGATCCGAGTCGTTGCTTCTATGTATCCAAGGACCAACCATTTATCCCGTTCCTCGTGTATCTCTTAAGTCGGGAGGATATCCGAGTCGTTGGTTCCTTGTATCCTAGGACCGACATCAATCCATTCCTCGTGTCTCCTTTAAGTCCAGAGGCGATCCGAGTCGTTGGTTCCATGTATCCTTGGACAAACCATCTGTCGTTTCCTCGTGTCTCCTTTAAGTCTGGAGGAGATATATGTCGTAGGTTCCTTGTATCCTAGGACCAACCATTTATTCCTTTCCTCGTGTCTCCTTTATGACGGAGCAGATCTGAGTCGTTGTTTCTTTGTATCTAGGACCCACCATTTATCCCTTTCCTTGTGTCTCCTTTAAGTCCAGAGCAGATCTGAGTCGTTGGTTCCTTGTATCCTAGGACCAACCAATTATCCCTTTCCTCGTGTCTCCTTTAAGTCCGGAGGAGATCCGAGTCATTGGTTCCTTGTATCCTTGGACCAACCACTTGTCCATTTCATCGTGTCTCCATTAAGTCCAAGGGACATTCGATTCGTTGCTCCCTAGTATCCTAGGACCAACCATTTATCCCTTTCCTCGTGTCTCCTTTAAGTCCGTAGGAGATCCGAGTCGTAGGTTCCTTGTATCCGAGGACCAACCATCTATCCTTTCCTCGTTTCTCTTTTTTGTCCAGAAGAGATCCGAGTCGTTGGTTCCTTGTATCCTAAGACGAACCATGTACCCCTTTCCTTGTGTCTCCATTAAGTCCGGAGGAGATCCGAGTCGTTGGTTCCGTGTATCCTAGGACCAATCATCTATCCTTTCCTCATCTTGCCTTTAAGTCTGGAGGTGATCCGAGTCGTTGGTTCCTTGTATCCTAGTACCAACCATCTTTCCTTTCCTTAAGTCTCAATTTAGTCTATGGGAGATCCATGTCGTTGGTTCCTTGTATCCAAGGAGCAACCATTTATCACTTTCCTTGTGTCTCCTTTAAGTCTGGAGAGGATCCGAGTCGTTGGTTCCTTGTATCCTAGGAACAACCATTTATCCCTTTCCTCGTGTCTCCATTATGTCCGAAGGAGATTCAAGTCATCTGTTCCATGTTTCCTACGACCAACCACTTATCCCATTCCTCGCGTCTCCTTTAAGTTCGGAGGATATCTGAGTCGTTGGTTCCTTCTATTCACGTACCAACCATCTATCCTTTCCTCGTGTCTCCTTTAAGTCCGGTGGATATCTGAGTCGTTGGTTCCTTGTATCCGAGGACCAACCACCTATCCTTTCGTCATGTCTCCTTTAAGTCTGGTTGAGATCCTAGTCGTTGGTACCTTGTATCTTTGACCAACCTACTATCCTTTCCTCGTGTGTCCATTAAGTCTGGAGGAGATCCGAGTCGTTGGTTCCATGTATTTGAGGACCAACCACTTATTCCATTCGTCTTGTCTCCGTTAAGTCCAGAGGAGATCCGAGTTGTTGGTTCCTTGTATCCTAGGGCCAAAAATTTATCCTTTTCCTCGTGTCTCCTTTAAGTCCGGAGGAGATCGGAGTCGTTGGTTCCATGTATCTTAGGATCAACCATCAATCCTTTCCTCGTGTCTCCTTTAATTCTAGAGGAGATCCGAGTCGTCAGTTCCCTGTATCCTGGGACCAACCCTTTATCACTTTCCTCGTGTCTCCATTAATTCTAGAGGAGATCCGAGTCGTTGGTTCCTGGTATCCTAGGACCAACCATTTATCCCTTTCCTCGTTTGTCCTTTAAGTCCGGAGGAGATCCGAGTCATTGGTTCCTCTTATCCAACGAACCATTTATCCCTTTCCTTGTGTCTCCTTTAAGTCTGGTGGAGATCGGAGTCATTGGTTCAGTGTTTTCTAGGACCAACTATTTATCTCATTCCTCGTGTCTCCTTTAAATCTAGAGGAGATTAGAGTCGTTGGTTCCATTTATCCTGGGACCAAACATTTGACCCTTTCCTCGTGTCTCCTTTAAGTCCGGAGGAGATCTAAGTTGTTGATTCCTTGTTTCCTAGGACCAACCATATATTCCTTTCCTCGTGTCTCCTTTATGTCCAGAAGAGATTCGAGTCGTTGGTTCCTTGTATCTAAGGACCAACCATTTATCCCGTTTCTCATGTCTCCTTTAAGTCCGGAGGAGATCCGAGTCGTTGGTTCCTTGTAACCTAGGGACGACGTCCTTCCATTCCTCGTGTCTCCTTTAAGTCCGTAGAAGATCCGAGTCGTTGGTTCCTCGTATCCAGGGACCAAACATCTATCCTTTCCTCCTGTCTTCTTTATGTCCGGAGGAGATCCGAGTCGTTCGTTCCTTGTATCCTAAGACCAACCATTTATCCCTTTCCACTTGTCTCCTTTAAGTCCGGAGGAGATCCGAGTCGTCAGTTCCTTGTATCCTAGTACCAACCATCTCTTCATTCCTCGTGACTCATTTAAGGCCGTAGGAGATCCGAGTTGTTGGTTCCATGTATCCTAGGACCAACGATTTATCCCTTTCCTAGTGTCTCCATTAATTCCAGAGGAGATCCGAGTCGTCGGTTCCTTGTTTCCTAGGACCAACCATTTATCCCTATCATCATGTCTCCTTTATGTATGGTAGAGATCCGAATCATAGGTTCCTTGTATCCATGGACCAACCATCATTCCTTGTTTCCTAGGACCAACCATCTATCTTTACCTCCTGTCTCCTTTATGTCCAGAGGAGATCCTAGTCATTGGTTCCTTGTAACCTAAGACCAACCATTTATCCCTTTCCTCGTGTCTCCTTTAAGACCGAAGGAGATCCGAGTCGTTGGTTCCTTGTATCCTAGTACCAACCATCTCTCCATTCCTCGTGTCTCATTTAAGTCCGAAGGAGATCCGAGTCGTTGGTTCCTTGTATCCTAGGACCAACCATTTATCCCTTTCCTCATGTCTCCATTAAGTCCGGTGGAGATTCAATTCGTCGGTTCCATGTTTCCTAGGAGCAACCATTTATCCCTTTCCTCAAGTCTCCTTTAAGTCCGATAGAGATCCGAATCGTACGTTCCTTGTATCCATGGACCAACCATCTGTCCTTTCCTCGTGTCTCCTTTAAGTCCGGAGGTGATCCGAGTAGTTGGTTCCTTGTATCCTAGGGCCAGCCATCTATCCTTTCCTCATGTCTCCTTTAATTCTGGCGGAGATCCGAGTCGTTGGTTCCTTGTGTGCTTGGACCAACCATCTGTCCTTCCCCTCGTGTATCCATTATGTCCGAAGGAGATCCGAGCCGTTGGTTCCATGTATCCCAGAACCAACCATTTGTCCATTTTCTCGTGTCTCCTTTAAGTTCAGAGGAGATCCGAGTCGTTGGTTCCTTGTATCCAAGGACCAACCATCTATCGTTTCCTCATGTGTCCTTTAATTCTGGAGGAGATCCGTGTCGTAGGTTCCTTGTATCTTAGGACCAACCAATTATCCCTTTCCTCGTGTCTCCTTTAAGTCCGAATGAGATCCGAGTCGTTGTTCCTTGTATCCTTGGACCAACCAACTACACTTTCCTCGTGTCTCCTTTTATTCCGGAGGAGATCTGAGTCATTGGTTCTTTGTATCCTAGGACCAACCATCTATACATTCCTCGTGTCTCCTTTAAGTCTGGAAGAGATCCGAGTCGTTGGTTCCTTGTATCCTACGACCAACCATCTCTCCATTCCTTATGTTTCATTTAAGTTCGGAGGAGATCAGAGTCGTTGGTTCCTCGTATCCTAAGACCAAACATTTATCCCGTTCCTCGTGTCTCCGTTACGTTCGGAGGAGATACGAGTCGTTGTTTCCTTGTATCCACGGACCAACCATTTAACCTTTTCCTCGTGTATCCCTTAAATAGGGAGGATATCCGAGTCTTTGTTCCTTGTATCCAAGGACCAACGATCTATCCTTTCCTCGTGTCTCCTTTAAGTCCGGAGGATATCCGAGTCTTTGTTCGTTGTATCCTTGGACCAAACATCTATCCTTTCCTCGTGTATCTTTTAAGTCTGGAGGAGATCCGAGTCGTTGGTTCCGAGTATCCTAGCACCAACCATTTATCGCTTTCCTCGTGTCTCCTTCAAGTCCGGAGGAGATCGAAGTCGTTGGTTCCATGTATCCTAGGACCGACATCAATCCATTCCTTGTGTCTTCTTTAATTCTGGATGAGATCCAAGTCGTTGTTCTGTGTATCCTACGACCAGCCATCTATCATTTCCTCGGGTCACCTTTAAGTCTGGAGGAGATCCGAGTCGTAGGTTCCTAGTATCCAAGGACCAACCACTTATCCCTCTCCTTGTGTCTCCATTAATTCCGGAGGTGATCCGCGTGGTTGGCTCCTTATAAACTAGGACCAACCATTTTTCCCTTTCCTCGTGTCTCCTTTAAGTCCGGTGGAGATCCGAGTCGTTGGTTTCTTGTATCCTAGGACCAACCATTTATCCAATTCCTCTTGTCTCCATTAAGTCTGGAGGAGATCTAAGTCGTTGTTTCCAAGTATCCTAGGACCAACCATTTATCCCCTTCCCCGTGTCTCCTTTAAGTCCGGAGGAGATCGATTGGTAGGTAACTTGTACCCGAGGACCAACCATCTATCCTTTCCTCATTTCTCCTTTTTATCCGATGGAGATCCGAGTTGTTGGTTCCATGTATCCTAGTACCTTCCATCTCTCCTTTCCTCGTGTCTCATTAAAGTCCGTAGGAGATCAGAGTCGTTGGTTCCTTGTATCCTAGGACCAATCACTTAACGCTTTCCTCGTGTCTCGTTTAAGTCCGGGGGAGATCCAAGTCATTGGTTCCTTGTATCCTTGGACCAACCAATTATCCCATTCCTCGAGTCTCCATTAAGTCCGGAACAGATCTGAGTCGTCGGTTCCTTGATTGCTTGGACCAACCATTTATCCCAATCCTCATGTCTCCTTTAAGTCCGGAGCAGATCCGAGTCGTAGGTTCCTTGTATCCAAGGACCGACCATTTATCCTTTCGTCGTGTCTCCTAGATGTCCGGAGAAGATCCAAGTCATTGGTTCTGCGTATCCTAGGTCCAACCACCTATCCTATCCTCGTGTCTCCTTTAAGTCCAGAGGAGATCCGAGTCGTTGGTTCCTTGTATCCTACGAACAACCATTTATCCCATTCCTCTTGTCTCGTTTAAGTCCAGAGGAGATCCGAGTTGTTGGTTCCTTGTATCCCAGGACCAACCATTTATCCCTTTCCTCGTGTCTCCATTTAGTCCGGAGGAGATCCGAGTCGTCGGTTCCATGTTTCCTAGGACCAACCCTTTATCCCTTTCCTCATGTCTCCTTTAAGTCTGTAGGAGATCCGAGTCATTGGTTGCTTGTATCCAAGGACCAACAATCTATCCTTTCCACGTGTCTCCATTAATTCCGGAGGAGATCCGAGTCGTTGGTTCCTTGTATCCTAGGACAAACCATCTATCCGTTCCTCGTGTCTCCTTTAAGTTCGGTTGAGATTCGAGTCCTTGGTTCCTTGTATCCTTGGACCAACCACTTATTCCTTTTCTCGTGTCTCCTTTAAGTCCGGAGGACATCCGAGTCGTTGGTTCCTAGTATCCTAGGACCTACAAGTTATCCCTTTCCTCGTGTCTCCTTTAAGTCTGGAGGAGATCCGAGTTGTTGGTTCCATGTATCCTAGGACCTACCATTTATCCCTTTCCTCGTGTCTCCTTTAAGTCTGGAGGAGATCCGAGTTGTTGGTTCCTCATATCCAAAGACCAACCATTTATCCCTTTCCTCATGTCTCCGTTACGTCCGAAGGAGATACGAGTCGTTGTTTCCTTGTATCCATGGACCAACCATTTAACCCTTTCCTCGTGTATCCCTTAAATCGGGAGGATATCCGGGTCTTTGTTCCTTGTATCCAAGGACCAACGATCTATCCTTTCCTCGTGTCTCCTTTAAGTCCAGAGGATATCCGAGTCTTTGTTCCTTGTATCCAACGACCTACCATATATCCCTTTCCTCGTGTCTACTTTAAGTCCGAAGGAGATCCGAGTCGTAGCTTCATTGTATCCGTCGACCTACCATTTATCCTTTCCTTGTGTCTCCCTTATGTCCGGAGGATATCTAAGTCATTGGTTCCTTGTATCCTAGGACCAACCATTTATCCCTTTCCTCGTGTCTCCTTTATGTCTGGAGGAGATCCTAGTCGTTGGTTCCATGTTTCCTAGGACCAACCGTTTACCCCTTTCCTAGTGTCTCCTTGAATTTCGGAGGAGATCCGAGTCGTTGGTTCCTTGTATCCTAAGACCAACCATTTATCCAGTTCCTCCTGTCTCCTATAAGTCCGGAGGAGATCCGAGTCGTTGGTTCCTTTCCTCGTGTCTCCTTTATGTCCAGAGGAGACTCGAGTTGTTGGTTCCGTGAATCCTTGGACCAACCATCTATCCATTCCTCGTGTCTCCTTTAAGTCCGGTGGAGATCCGAGTCGTTGGTTCCATGTATCCTTGGACCAACCATTTATCATTTCCTCGTGTATCGTTTAAGTCTGGAGGAGATCCGAGTCGTTGGTTCCCTGTATCCTAGCACCAACCATTTATCCCTTTTCTCGTGTCTCCTTTAAGTCCGGAGGAGATCCGAGTCGTTGGTTCCATGTATCCTAGGACCAACATCAATCCATTCCTTGTGTCTTCTTTAATTCCGGAGGAGATCCGTGTCGTTGTTCCGTGTATCCTAGGACTAACCATCTATCCGTTCCTCGTGCCCCCTTTTGGTTCGGTTGAGATCCGAGTCGTTGGTTCCTGGAATCCTTAGACCAACCACTTATTCCTTTCCTCGTGTCTCATTTAAGTCCGGAGGACATCCGAGTCGTTGGTTCCTAGTATCCTAGGACCTACCATTTATCCCTTTCCTCGTGTCTCCTTTAAGTCTGGAGGAGATCCGAATTGTTGGTTCCATGTATCCTATGACCAACCAATTATCCTTTCCTCGTGTCTTTATTAAGTCCAGAGGAGATCCGAGATGTTGGTTCCTTGTACCCTTGGACCAACCCTTTGTCCCTATCCTCGTGTCTCCTTTATGTACGGAGGATATCCGAGTCGTTGGTTCCTTGAATCCAAGGACCCACTAATTATCCATTTCCTCGTGTATCCCTTAAGTCGGGAGGATATCCGAGTCGTTGGTTTCTTGTATCCAAGGACCAACCATCGATCCTTTCCTCGTGTCTCCTTTATGTCCAGAGGATATCTGAGTCGCTGGTTCCTTGTATCCTAGGACCAACCATTCATCCCTTTCCTCCTGTCTCCTTTAAGTCTGGAGGAGATCCGAGTCGTAGGCTCCATGTATCCAATGACCAACCATCTATCCTTTCCTCGTGTCTACATTAATTATGGAGGAGATCCGAGTCGTTGGTTCCTTGTATCCTAGGACTAACCATTTATCTCCTTCCTCTTGTCTCCGTTAAGCCCGTAGGAGATCCGAGTCGTTGGTTCTATGTATACAAGGACCAACCATTTATCCCGTTCCCCGTGTATCCCTTATGTCAGGAAGATATCCGAGTCGTTGGTACCATGTATCCTAGGACCGACATCTATCCATTCTTCGTGTCTCCTTTAAGTCCGGTGGAGATCCGAGTCGTTGGTTCCTTGTATCCTAGGACAAATCATCTGTCGTTTCCTCATGTCTCCGTTAAGTCTGGAGGAGATCCATGTCGTAGGTTCCATGTATCCTAGGACCAACCATTTATCCCTTTCCTCGTGTCTTTTTTAAGTCCGAAGCAGATCCGAGTCATTGGTTCCATGTATCCGAGGACCAACCATTTATCCCTTTCCTCGTGTCTCCTTTAAGTCCGAAGGAGATCCGAGTCATTGGTTCCTTGTATCCTAGGACCAACCGTTTGTCCATTTCCTCGTGTCTCCATTAAGTCCGGAGGACATCCGAGTCATTGGTTGCTAGTATCCTAGACCAACCAATTATCGCTTTCCTCGTGTCTCCTGTAAGTCCGGAGGAGATCCGAGTCGTAGGTCCCATGTATCCAAGGACCAACCATCAATCCTTTCCTCATTTCACCTTTTTGTCCAGAGGATATCCCAATCGTTGGTTCCATGTATCCTAGGACGAACCATGTATTCCTTTCCTTGTGTCTCCTTTAAGTTCGGAGGAGATCCAAGTCGTTGGTTCCTTATATCCTAGGACCAACCATCTATCCTTTGCTCGTGTCTGCTTTAAGTCTGGAAGAGATCTGACTCGTTGGTTCCTTGTATCCTAGTACCAACCATCTTTCCTTTCCTCATGTCTCATTTTAGTCTATAGGAGATCCGAGTCGTTGGTTCCGTGTATCCAAGGAACAACCATTTATCAGTTTCCTCGTGTCTCCTTTAAGTCCAGAGGAGATCCGAGTCGTTGTTTCCTTGTATCCTAGGACCAACCATTTATCCCTTTCCTCGTGTCTCCATTATCTCTGGAGGAGATACGAGTCGTTGGCTCCTTGTATTCAAGGATCAACTATCTATCCTTTCTCGTGTCTCTGTTATGTCTGGAGGAGATCTGAGTCGTTGGTTCCTTGTATTCTAGGACCAATCATTTATCCCTTTCCTCGTGTCTCCTTTTAGTCTAGAGGAGATCCGAGTCGTTGGTTCCTTGTATCCGTAGACCAACCATTAATCCCTTTCCTCGTGTCTCCTTTAAGTCCGGGGGAGATTCGAGTCGTTGGTTCCATGTATCCTAGGATCAACCATTTATCCCTTTCATCGAGTCTCCTTTAAGACTTGAGAAGAACCGAGTCGTTGGTTCCTTGTATCTGTGGACCAACCATTAATCCCTTTCCTCGTGTCTCCTTTAAGTCCGGGGGAGATTCGAGTCGTTGGTTCCATGTATCCTAGGACCAACCATTTATCCCTTTCATCGAGTCTCCTTTAAGTTCGGAGGAGATCCGAGTTGTTGGTTCCTAGTATCCTAGGTGCAACCATTTATCCCTATCCTTGTGTCTCCTTTAAGTCCGAAGGAGATCTGAGTCGTCGGTTCCTTGTTTCCTAGGACCAACCTTTTATCCCATTCCTCATGTCTCCTTTAAGTTCGGTGGAGATCCAAATCGTAGGTTCCTTGTATCCAAGGACCAACCATCAGTCCTTTCCTCGTGTCTCCTTTAAGTCTGGAGGAGATCCAAGTCGTCGGTTCCTTGTTTCCTAGGACCAACCTTTTATCCCATTCCTTCTGTCTCCTTTAAGTCCGGTAGAGATCTAAATCATAGGTTCCTTGTATCAAAGGACCAACCATCAGTCCTTTCCTCGTGTCTCCATTAAGTCCGAAGGAGATCCAAGTCGTTGGTTCCTTGTATCCTAGGGCCAGCCATCTATCCTTTCCTCGTGTCTCCATTACGTTCGGTGGAGATCCGAGTTGTTGGTTCCGTGTATCGTTGTACCTATCATCTATCCTTTCCTCGTGTAACCATTAAGTCCGGAGGAGATCCGAGTCGTTGGTTCCTTGTATCCTAGGACCAACCACTTATTCCTTTCCTCGTGTCACCTTTTAGTCCGAAAGATATCCAGGTGGTCGGTTCCTTATATCCTAGGACCAACCATCTATCCCTTTCCTCATGACTCCTTTAAGTCTGGTGGAGATCCGAGTCGTTGGTTACATGTATCCTAGGACCAACCATTTATCCCATTCCTCGTGTCTCTGTTAAGTTCGGAGGAGATCCGAGTCGTAGGTCCTTTGTATCCTACGACCAACCAGTTATCCCTTACCCCATGTCGCCTTTAAGTCCGGAGGAGATCCGAGTCACTGGCTCCGTGTATCGTAAGACGAACCATCTATCCTTTCGTCCTGTCACCCTTAAGTCCGGATGTGATCCGAGTCGTTGGTTCCGAGTATCATAGGTCCAACCATCTATCCTTTCCTCGTGTCTCCTTTTAGTTCGAAGGAGATCCGAGTCGTTGGTTTCTTGTATCCTAGGACCAACCATCTCTCCATTACTCGTGTCTCATTTTAGTCCGGAGGAGATTCGAGTTGTTGGTTCCTTGTATCCAATGACCAACCATTTATCCCTTTCCTCATGTCTCCTTTATCTCCGGAAGAGATACGAGTCGTTGGTTCCTTGTATCCAAGGACGAACTATCTATCCTTTCTCGTGTCTCCTTTATGTCTGGATGAGATCCGAGTCGTTGGTTCCTTGTATCCTAGGACCAACCATTTATCCCTTTCCTCATGTCTCCTTTTAGTCCGGAGGAGATCCGAGTTGTTGTTTCCTTGTATCCTAGGACTGACATCTATCCATTCGTCGTGTCTGTTTTAAGTCTAGAGGAGATCCGAGTCGTTGGTTCCTTGTATCCTAGGGCCAGCCATCTATCCTTTCCTCGTGTCTCCATTATGTCCGGTGGAGATCTGAGTTGTTGGTTTCGTGTATCCGTGGACCTATCATCTATCCTTTCCTCGTGTTACAATTAAGTCCGGAGGAGATCCAAGTCGTTGGTTCCTTGCATCGTAGGACCAACAACTTATTCCTTTCCTCGTGTCAACTTTTAGTACGGAGGAGATCCGAGTGGTCGGTTCCTTATATCCTAGGACCAACCATCTATCCCTTTTCTCATGACTCCTTTAAGTTTGGAGGAGATTTGAGTCGTTGGTTCCATGTATCCTAGGACCAACCAATTATCCCTTTCCTCGTGTCTCCTATAATTCCAGAGGAGATCCGAGTCGTTGGTCCCTTATATCATAGGACCAACCAGTTATCCCTTTCCCCGTGTCTCCTTTAAGTCCGGAGGAGATCCGAGTCGTTGTTTCCATGTATCCTAGGATCGACATCTATCCATTCGTCGTGTCTCCTTTAAGTCCAGAGGAGATCCGAGTCATTGGTTCCTTGTATCCTAGGGCCAGCCATCTATCCGTTCCTCATGTCTCCATTACGTCCGGTGGAGATCCGAGTTGTTGGTTTCGTGTATCCTTGGACCTATCATCTATCCTTTCCTCGTGTAACTATTAAGTCCGGAGGAGATCCGAGTCGTTGGTTCCTTGTATCGTAGGACCAACCACTTATTCCTTTCCTCATGTCAACTTTTAGTCAAGAGGAGATCCGAGTGGTCGGTTCCTTATATCCTAGGACCAACCTTCTATCCCTTTCCCCATGACTCCTTTAAGTTTGGAGGAGATCTGAGTCGTTGGTTCCTGGTATCCTAGGACCAACCAATTATCCCTTTCCTCGTGTCACCTTTAAGTCCAGAGGAGATCCGAGTCGTTGGTCTCTTATATCTTAGGACCAACCAGTTATCCCTTACCCCTGTGTCACCTTTAAGTCCTGAGGACATCTGAGTCGCTGGCTCCTTGTATCCAAAGACGAACCATCTATCGTTTCGTCGTGTCTCCCTTATCTCTAGAGGAGATACGTGTCTTTTGTTCCTTGTATTCAAGGACGAACTATCTATCCTATCTCGTGTCTCCTTTATGTCCGGAGGAGATCCGAGTCGTTGGTTCCTTGTATCCTAGGACCAATCATTTATCCCATTCCACGTGTCTCCTTTTAGTCAAGAGGAGATCCGAGTCGTTGTTTCCTTGTATCCTAGGACCAACATCAATCCATTCCTCGTGTCTCCTTTAAGTCTGCTGGAGATCCGAGTCGTTGGTTCCTTGTATCCGTAGACCAACCATTAATCCCATTCCTCGTGTCTCGTTTAAGTCTGGTGGAGATCCGAGTCGTTGGTTCCATGTATCCGTGGACCAACCATCTATCCATTCCTTGAGTCTCCTTTAAGTCCGGAGGAGATCCGAGCTGTTTGTTCCATGTATCCAAGGAGCAAACTTTAATCCCTTTCCTCGTGTCTCAATTAAGTCCTGAGGAGATCCGAGTCGTTGGTTCCTTGTATCCTAGGACCAACCATTTATCCCTTTTCTCGTGTCTCCTTTATGTCCGGAGGAGATCCGAGTCGTTGGTTCCTAGTATCCTAGGACCAACCATTTATCCCTTCCCTCGTGTCTCCATTAAGTCTAGAGGAGATCCGAGTCGTAGGTTCCTTATAACCTATGACCAACCAACTATCCTTTCCTCGTGTCACCTTTTTGTCCGAAGGAGATCCGAGTCGTTGGTTCCTTTTATCCTAGGACGAACCATGTATACCATTCCTCGTGTCTCCTTTTTGTTTGGAGAAGAACCGCGCCGTTGGTTCCTTGTATCCTAAGACCAACCATCTATCCTTTCCACATGTCTCCTTTAAGTCTGGAGGTGATCCGAGTCGTTGGTTCCTTGTATCCTAATACCAACCATCTCTCCATTCCTCGTGTCTCATTTAAATCAGTAAGAGATCCAAGTCGTTGGTTCCTTGTATCCTTGGACCAAACATTTATCCCTTTCCTCGTGTCTCCTTTAAGCACGGAGGAGATCCGAGTCATTGGTTCGTTGTATCCTTGTACTAACCACATATCCCTTTCCTCGTGTCTCCATTATGTCCAATGGAGATACGAGTCGTCGGTTCCTTGTTTCCTAGGACCAACCATTTATCACTTTCCTAATGTCTCCATTATGTCCAGAGGAGATCCAAATCGTACGATCCTTGTATCCATGGACCAACCATCAGTCCTTTCCTCGTGTCTCCTTTAAATCTGGAGGAGTTCTGAGTCGTTGGTTCCTTGTATCGTAGGGACAGCCATCTATCCTTTCCTCGTGTCTCTTTTAAGTCCGGTGTAGATCCGAGTCATTGGTTCCTTGTCTCCATGGACTAACCATCTATCCTTTCCTCGTGTATCCATTAAGTCCGGAGGAGATCCGAGTCGTTGGTTCCATATATCCAAGGACCAACCACTTAGTCCTTTCCTTGTGTCTCCTTTTAGTCTAGAGGAGATCCAAGTCATTGGTTCCTTGTATCCATGGACCAACCACCTATCCCTTTCCTCGTGACTCCTTTAAGTCTAGAGGAGATCCGAGTCGTCGGTTCCTTGTTTCCTAGGACCAAACATTTTTCCCATTCCTCATGTCTCCTTTAAGTCTGGAGGAGATCCGAGTCGTAGGTTCCTTGTATCCAAGGCCCAACCATCTATCCTTTCCTCGTGTCTCCTTTACGTCTGGAGGACATTTGAGTCGTTGGTTCCATGTATCCTAGGACCCACCATTTTTCCCCTTACCTCATGTCTCCTTCAATTCCGGAGGATATCCGAGTCATAGGTTCCTTGTATCCAAGGACCAACCATCTAACCATTCCTCGTGTCTTGTTAATTTCAGAAGGACATCCAAGTCGTTGGTTCCATGTATCCTAGGACCAACCATTTATCCCATTCCTCATGTCTCCTTTAAGTTGGGAGGAGATCCGAGTCGTTGGTTCCTCATATCCTAGGACCAACCATTTATCCCTTTCCTAGTGTCTCCATTAAGTCTAGAGGATATCCGAGTTGGTGATTCCTTGTATCCGAGGACCAGCCATTTATCCCGTTCGTCATGTCTCCCTAAAGTCGAGAGGATATCCAAGTCGTTGGTTCCTTGTATCCAAGGACAAACCATCTATCCTTTCCTCATGTCTCCTTTAGTCCTAGAGGAGATCCGAGTCTTTGGTTCCTTGTATCCTAGGACCAACCATTTATCCCATTCGTCGTGTCTCCTTTAAGTTCGGATGAGATCCGAGTCGTTGGTTCCGTGTAGCCTAGGATCAACCATCTATCGTTTCCTCGTGTCTCCTTTAAGTCCAGAGGAGATCCGTGTCGTAGGTTCCTTGTATCCTAGGACCAACCATTTATCCCTTTCCTAGTGTCTCCTTTAAGTCCGAAGGAGAACTGAGTCATTGGTTCCATGTATCCTAGGACCAACCATTTATCCCTTTCCTCGTGTCTCCGTTAAGTCCGGAGGAGATCCGAGTCGTTGGTTCCTTGTATCATAGGACCAACCAATTGTCCCTTTCCTCGTGTCTCCATTAAGTCCGGAGGACATCCAAGTCGTTGGTTCCAAGTAACCTAGTAGCAATCATTTATCCCTTTCCTCGTGTCTCCTTTAAGTCCGGAGGAGATCCGAGTCATCGGTTCCTTGTATCCGAGGACCAACCATCAATCCATTCCTCGTTTCTCCTTTTTGTCCGAAGGAGATCCGAGTTGTTGGTTCCTTGTATCCTAGGACGAACCATGTATCCCATTCCTTATGTCTCCTTTAAGTCTGGAGGAGATCCGAGTCGTTGGTTCCGTGTATCCTAGGACCAACCATCTATCCTTTCCGTGTGTCGCCCATAAGTCTGGAGGAGATCCGAGTCGTTGGTTCGTTGTATCCTAGTACCAACCATATCTCCATTCCTCATGTCTCATTTTAGTCTAGAGGAGATCCGAGTCGTTGGTTCCTAGTATCCTAGGAGCAATGATTTGAGTCGTTAGCTCCATATATCCTATGACCAACCATCTATCCTTTCCTCGTGTCCCCTTTAAGTCTGGTGGAGATCCGAGTCTTTGTTTCCTTGTATCCTAGTACCAACCATCTCTCCTTTCCACGTGTCTTATTTAAGTCCAGAGGAGATCCGAGTCGATGGTACCTTGTATCCTAAGACGAACCATTTATCCCTTTCATTGTGTGCCCTTTAAGTCCAGAGGAGATCCATGTCGTTGGTTCCTTGTATCCCAGCCCCAACCATTTAACCCTTTCCTCGTGTCTTCAATAAGTCCTGAGGAGATCCGAGTCGTCGGTTCCTTGTATCCTTGGACCAACCACCTATCCTTTCCTTGTGTCTCCATTAAGTCCGGTGGAGATCCGAGTCGTTGGTTCCTTGTATCCATGGACCAACCACCTATTCTTTCCTTGTGTCTCCATTAAGTCCAGAGGAGATCCGAGTTGTTGGTTCCTAGTATCGTAGCACCAACCTATAATCCCATTCCACGTGTCTCTTTTAAGTCCTGAGGAGATCCGAGTCGTTGGTTCCATGTATCGTAGGACCAACCATTTATCCCTTTCCTCGTGTCACATTTAAGTCTGGAGGAGATCCGAGTCGTTGGTTCCATATATCCTAGGTCCAACCATCTATCCCATTCATCGTGTCTCCTTTAAGTGTAGAGTAGATCCGAGTCGTTCGTTCCTAGTATCCTAGGACCAATCATTTATCCCATTGATTGTGTCTCCTTTAAGTCCGGAGGAGATCTGAGTCGTTGGTTCCTTTTATCATAGGACAAACATATAATCCCTTTCCTCTTGTCTCCTTTAAGTCCTGAGGAGATCCGAGTCGTTGGTTCCATGTATCGTTGGACCAACCATTTATCCCTTTCCTCATGTCACCTTTAAGTTCAGCGGAGATCCGAGTCGTTGGTTCCACGTATCCTAGGTCCAACCATTTATCCCATTCATCGTGTCTCCTTGAAGTCCGGAGGAGATCTGAGTGGTAGGTTCCTTGCATCCGAGGACCAACCATCTATCCTTTCCTCGTGTCTCCTTTTTATCCGGAGGAGATCCGAGTCGTTGGTTCCATGTATCCTAGGACGAACCAAGTATACCTTTCCTCGTGTCTCCTTTAAGTCCAGAGGTGATCCAAGTCGTTGGCACCTTCTATGGCAGGACCAACCATCTATCCTTTCCTTGTGTCTCCTTTAAGTCTGGAGGAGATCTGAGTCGTTGGTTCCATGTATCCTAGTACCAACCATCTCTCCTTTCCTGGTGTCTCATTTAAGTCCGTAGGCGATCCAAGTCGTTGGATCCATGTATCAGAGGACCAACCATTTATCCCTTTCCATGTGTCTCCATTAAGTCCGGAGGAGATCCGAGTCGTTGGTTCCTAGTATCCTAGGTCCAACCATCATTCCTTTCCTCATGTCTCCCTATATTCCGGAGGAGATCGGAGTCGTTGGTTCCATGTATCCTTGGACCAACCATCTAAACTTTCCTCGTGTCTCCTTTAAGTCCGGAAGAGATCTGAGTGGTTGGTTCCGTGTATCCTTGGACCAACCATCTCTCCATTCCTCTTGTCTCATTTAAGTCTAGAGGTGATATGAGTCGTTGGTTCCTTGTAACCTAGGACCAACCATTTATCCCTTTCCTCGTGTCTCCTTTATGTCCAAAGGAGATACGAGTCGTTGGTTCCTTGTATCCAAGGACCAACCATTTATCCCTTTCCTCATGTAACCCTAAAATCGGGAGGATATCCGTGTCGTTAGTTCATTGTATCCAAGAACAACCATCTATCTTTTCCCCGTGTCTCCTTTAAGTCCTGACGAGATCCAAGTCGTTGGTTCCTTGTATCCTAGGACCAACCATTTATCCCTTTCCTCGTGTCTCCTCTAAGTCCGGTGCTGATCCGATTCCTTGGTTCCTTGTATCCGTGGACCAACCATCAATCCTTTCCATGTGTCTCCTTTAAGTCCGGAGGAGATCCGAGTCGTTAGTTCCTTGTATCCCAGTCCCAACCATTTATCCCTTTCCTCGTGTCTTCAATAAGTCCTGAGGAGATCCGAGTCGTCAGTTCCTTGTATCCTTGGACCAACCACCTATCCTTTCCTTTTGTCTCCATTAAGTCTAGTGGAGATCCAAGTCGTTGGTTCCTTGTATCCTTGGACCGACCACCTATCCCTTCCTTGTGTCTCCTTTAAGTCCTGAGGAGATCAGAGTCGTTGGTTCCTTGTATCGTAGGACCAACCATTTATCCCTTTCCTCGTGTCACATTTAAGTCTGGAGGAGATCCGAGTCGTTGGTTCCATATATCCTAGGTCCAACCATCTATCCCATTCATCGTGTCTCCTTTAAGTCCAGAGGAGATTTGAGTCGTCCGTTCCTAGTATCCTAGGACCAATCATTTATCCCATTCATTGTGTCTCCTTTAAGTCTAGAGGATATCCGAGTCGTTGGTTCCTTTATCATAGGACCAACATATAATCCCTTTCCTCTTGTCTCCTTTAAGTCCTGAGGAGATCCGAGTCGTTGGTTCCATGTATCGTTGGACCAACCATTTATCCCTTTCCTCGTGTCACCTTTAAGTTCGACAGAGATCCGAGTCGTTGGTTCCACGTATCCTAGGTACAACCATTTATCCCATTCATCGTGTCTCCTTGAAGTTCGGAGGAGATCCGAGTGGTAGGTTCCTTGCATCCGAGGACCAACCATCTATCCTTTCCTCGTGTCTCCTTTTTATCCGGAGGAGATCCGAGACGTTGGTTCCATGTATACCTTTCCTCGTGTCTCCGTTAAGTCCAGAGGTGATCCGAGTCGTTGGCACCTTGTATGGTAGGACCAACCATCTATCCTTTCCTCGTGTCTCCTTTAAGTCTGGGGGAGATCCGAGTCGTTGGTTCCATGTATCCTAGTACCAACCATCTCTCCTTTCCTAGTGTCTCATTTAAGTCCATAGGCGATCGAAGTCGTTGGATCCATGTATCCTAGGACCAACCATTTATCCCTTTCCATGTGTCTCCATTAAATCCGGAGGAGATCGGAGTCGTCGGTTCCATGTATCCTAGGACCAATCATCTATACTTTCCTCGTGTCTCCTTTATGTCCGGAAGAGATCCGAGTCGTTGGTTCCTTGTATCCTAGGACCAACCATCTCTCCATTCCTCTTGTCTATTTAAGTCTGGAGGAGATCTAAGTCGTTGGTTCCATGTAACCTAAGACCAACCATTTATCCCATTCCTCATGTCTCCTTTATGTCCAGAGGAGATACGAGTCGTTGGTTCCTTGTATCCAAGGACCAACCATTTATCCCTTTCCTCGTGTAACCCTAAAATCGGGAGGATATCTGTGTCGTTAGTTCATTGTATCCAAGGACCTACCATCTATCCTTTCCTCGTGTCTCCTTTAAGTCCTAACGAGATCCAAGTCGTTGGTTCCTTGTATCCTAGGACCAACCATTTATCCCTTTCCTCGTGTCTCCTCAAAGTCCGGTGCAGATCCGAGTCCTTGGTTCCTTGTATCCGTGGACCAACCATCTATCCTTTCCATGTGTCTCCTTTAAGTCCGGAGGAGAACCAAGTTGTTGGTTCCTTGTATCCTAGGACCAAACGTTAATCTCTTTCCGCGTGTCTCCTTTAAGTCCTATGGAGATCCGAGTCGTTGGTTCCTTGTATCGTAGGAACAATCATTTATCCCGTTCCTCGTGTCACCTTTAAGTCCGGAGGAGTTCCGAGTCATTGGTTCCATGTATCCTAGGTCCATCATTTTTCCCATTCATCGTGTCTCCTTTAAGTCCTGTGGAGATCCAAGTCGTTGGTTCCATGTATCCTACGACAGACATCTATCCATTCCTCGTGTCTCCTTTAAGTCCGGTGGAGATCCGAGTCGTTCGTTCCTTGTATCCTTGGACCAACCACCTATCCTTTCCGTGTGTCTCCATTAAGTCTGGAGGGGATCTGAGTCGTTGGTTAGTTGTATCGTAGGACCAACCTATAATCCCTTTCCTCGTGTCTCCTTGATGTCCTGAGGAGATCCGAGTCGTTGGTTCCTTGTATCGTAGGACCAACCATTTATCCCTTTCCTCGTGTCTCCTTTAAGTCTAGAGGAGATCCGAGTTGTTGGTTCCTTGTATCCTAGGACGAACCATGTATCCCATTCCTCGTGTCTTCTTTAAGTCCGATGGAGATCTGACTTGTTAGGTCCTTTCCTCGTGTCTCCTTTAAGTCTGGTGGAGATCCGAGTCGTTGGTTCCTTGTATCCTAGAACCAACCTTCTCTCCTTTCCACATGTCTCATTTAAGTCCCTACGAGATTCGAGTCGTTGGTTCCTTGTATCCTAAGACGAACCATTTATCCCTTTCCTTGTGTGTCCTTTAAGTCCGGCGGAGATCCGAGTCGCTGGTTCCTTGTATCCCAATACCAACCATTTATCCCTTTCCTCATGTCTCCATTAAGTCCAGAGGAGATCCGAGTCTTCGGCTCCTTGTTTCCAAGGACCAACCATTTATCCCTTTCCTCATGTCTCCGTTAATTCCGGAGGGGATCCGAATCGTAGGTTCCTTGTACCCAAGGAACAACCATCTGTCCTTTCCTTGTGTCTCCTTTATGTCCGGAGGAGATCTAAGTCGTTTGTTCCTTGTATCCTAGGGCTAGCCATTTATCCTTTCCTCGTCTCTCCTTTATGTCCGATGGAGATCTGAGTCGTTGGTTCCTTGTTTCCTTGGACAAACCATCTATCCTTTTCTCGTATATCCATTAAGTCCAAAGGAGATCCGTGTCATTGGTTCCTTGTATCCTAACCAACCACTTATTCCCTTCCTCGTGTCTCCTTCTAGTCCGGAGGAGATCCAAGTCGTTGGTTCCTTGTATCCAAGGACCAACCATCTATCCCTTTCCTCGTGACTCCTTTAAGTCCGAAGGAGATCCGAGTCGTTGGTTCCTTGTATCCCAAGACCAACCATTTATCCCTTTCCTCGTGTCTCCATTAAGTCCGGAGGAGATCCGAGTCGTCGGTTCCTTGTTTCCTAGGACCAACCATTTATCCCTTTCCTCATGTCACGTTTAAGTCCAGAGGGGATCCGAATCGTTGGTTCCTCGTATCCATGGACCAACCATCAGTCCTTTCATCGTGTCACCTTTTAGTCCGGAGGAGATCCAAGTCATTGGTCTCTTTTATCCTAGGGCCAACCACCTATCCTTTCCACGTGTCTCTCTTATGTCCGGTGGAGATCCGAGTCATTGGTTCCTTGTACAATTGGATCAACCATTTATCCCTTTCCTCGTGTCTCCTTTAAGTTTGAAATAGATCCGAGTCGTTGGTCCCTTGTATCCTTGGACCAACATGTTATCCCTTTCCTCGAGTCTCCTTTAAGTCCGGTGGAGATCCGAGTCGTTGGATCCTTGTATCCTATGACCAACCATCTATCCTTTCCTCGTGTTTCCCTTAAGTCCAGAGGTGATCCGAGTCGTTGGTTCCTAGTATCCTAGGTCCAACCATCGTTCCTTTCCTCGTCTCTCCCTTTATTCCGGAGGAGATCGGAGTCGTTGGTTCCATGTATCCTAGGACCAACCATCTATACTTTCCTCGTGTCTCCTTTAAGTCCGGAAGAGATCCGAGTCGTTGGTTCCTTGTATCCTAGGAACAACCATCTCTCCATTCCTCGTGTCTCCTTTATGTCCGGAGGAGATCCATGTAGTTGGTTCCTTGTATCCTTGGACCAACCGTTTATCCCTTCCCTCGTGTCTCCTTTTAGTCTGGAGGAGATCCGAGTCGTTGGTTCCTTGTATACTAGGACCGACATCTATCCATTCCTCGTGTCTCCATTAAGTCCGGTGCAGATCTGAGTCCTTGGTTCCTTGTATCCGTGGACCAACCATCTATCCTTTCCATGTGTCTCCTTGAAGCCCCATGGAGATCCGAGTCGTTGGTTCCTAGGACCAAACTTTAATCTCTTTCCGTGTGTCTCCTTTAATTCCTAAGGAGATCCGAGTCGTTGGTTCTTTGTATCGTAGGACCAATCATTTATCCCTTTCCTCGTGTCACCTTTAAGTCCAGAGGAGTTCTCAGTCGTTGGTTCCATGTATCCTAGGTCCATCATTTATCCCATTCATCGTGTCTCCTTTAAGTCCGGTGGAGATCCGAGTCGTTGGTTCCTTGTATCCAAGGACTAATAATTTATCCCTTTCCTCGTCTCTCCTTTAAGTCCGGTGGAGATCCAAGTCGATGGTTCCTTGTATCCAAGGACCTACCATTGATCCTTTCTTCGTGTCTCCTTTATGTCCGGAGGAGATCGAAGTCGTTGGTTCCATGTATCCTATGACAGACATCTATCCATTCCTTGTGCCTCCTTTATGTCCAGTGGAGATCCGAGTCGTTGGTTCCTTGTATCCTCGGACCAACCACCTATCCTTTCCTTGTGTCTCCATTAAGTCCGGAGGAGATCCAAGTCATTGGTTCCTTGTATCGTAGGACCAACCTATAATCCCTTTCCTCGTGTCTCCTTTAAGTCCTGAGGAGATCCGAATCGTTGGTTCCTTGTATCGTAGGACCAACCATTTATCCCTTTCCTCGTGTCTCCATTAAGTCTGGAGGAGATCTAAGTTGTTGGTTCCTTGTATCTTAGACGAACCATGTATCCCATTCCTCGTGTCTTCTTTAAGTCTAGAGGAGATCTATGCCGTTAGCTCCATGTATCCTATGACCAACCATCTATCCTTTCCTCGTGTCTCCTTTAAGTCTGGAGGAGATACGAGTCATTGGTTCCTTGTATCCTAGTACCAACCATCTCTCCTTTCCACGTGTCTCACTTAAGTCCGGAGGAGATCCATGTCGTTAGTTCCTTGTATCCTAAGACGCACCATTTATCCCTTTCCTTGTGTGTCCTTTAAGTCTGGGGGAGATCCGAGTCGTTGGTTCCTTGTATCCCAGTCCCAACCATTTATCCCTTTCCTCGTGTCTTCTTTAAGTCTGGAAGAGATCCGAGTCGTTGGTTCCTTGTATCCTAGTAACAACCATCTCTCCTTTCCTCGTGTCTCCTTTAAGTCCGTAGGAGATCTGAGTGGTTGGTTCCGTGTATCCTAGGACCAACCATTTATCCCTGTCCTCGTGTCTCCGTTTAGTCTGGAGGAGATCCAAGTCGTTGGTTCCATGTATCCATGCACCAACCTTTTATCCCTTTCCTCGTGTCTCCATTATGTCTGGAGGAGATCAGAGTCGTCGGTTCTTTGTTTCCTAGGGCCAACCATTTATCCGTTTCCTCATGTCTCCTTTAAGTCCGAAGGAGATCCAAATCGTAGGTTCCTTGTATCCAAGGCCCAACCATCAGTCCTTTCGTCGTGTCTCCTTTAAGTCCGGAGGAGATCCGAGTCGTTGGTTCCTTGTATCCTAGGGCCAGCCATCTATCCATTTCTTGTGTCTCCTTTAAGTCCGGTGGAGATCCGAGTCATTGGTTCCTTGTATCCTCAGACAAACCATCTACCCTTTCCTTGTGTATCCATTAAGTCTGGAGGAGATTTGAGTCGTTGGTTCCGTGTTTCCTAGGACTGACCATTTATCGTTTCCTCGTGTCTCTTTTATGTTCGGAGGAGATCCCTGTCGTAGGTTCCTTGTATCCTAGGACCAACCATTTATCCCTTTCGTCGTGTCTCCTTTAAGTCCGGAGGAGATCAGAGTCGTTAGTTCCTTGTATCCGAGGTCCAATCATTTATCCCTTTCCTCGTGTCTCCATTAAGTCCAAAGGAGATCTGAGTCGTTGGTCCCTTGTATCCTAGGACCAACCAGTTATCCTTTACCCCATGTCTCTTTTAAGTCTAGAGGAGATCCGAGTCGTTGGTTCCATGTTTCTTAAGACCAACCATCTATCCATTCCTCGGGACTCCCTTAAGTCCAGAGGTGATCCGAGTCATTGGTTCCAAGAATCCTAGGTCCAACCATCTATCCTTTCCACTTGTCTCCTTTTTGTCCAGAGGAGATCCGAGTCGTTGGTTCCTTGTATCCTTGGACCAACCATCTCTCCTTTCCTCGTGTCTCCTTTAAGTCCGTAGGAGATCCGAGTGGTTGGTTCCGTGTATCCTAGGACCAACCATTTATCCCTGTCCTCGTGTCTCCATTTAATCTGGAGGAGATCCAAGTCGTTGGTTCCATGTATCCATGCACCAACCTTTTATCCCTTTCCTCGTGTCTCCATTATGTCTGGAGGAGATCAGAGTCGTCGGTTCTTTGTTTCCTAGGGCCAACCATTTATCCGTTTCCTCATGTCTCCTTTAAGTCCGAAGGAGATCCAAATCGTAGGTTCCTTGTATCCAAGGCCCAACCATCAGTCCTTTCGTCGTGTCTCCTTTAAGTCCGGAGGAGATCCGAGTCGTTGGTTCCCTGTATCCTAGGGCCAGCCATCTATCCATTTCTTGTGTCTCGTTTAAGTCCGGTGGAGATCCGAGTCATTGGTTCCTTGTATCCTCGGACAAACCATCTACCCTTTCCTTGTGTATCCATTAAGTCTGGAGGAGATTTGAGTCGTTGGTTCCTTGTTTCCTAGGACTGACCATTTATCGTTTCCTCGTGTCTCTTTTATGTTCGGAGGAGATCCCTGTCGTAGGTTCCTTGTATCCTAGGACCAACCATTTATCCCTTTCTTCGTGTCTCCTTTAAGTGCGGAGGAGATCAGAGTCGTTAGTTGCTTGTATCCGAGGTCCAATCATTTATCCCTTTCCTCGTGTCTCCATTAAGTCCAAAGGAGATCTGAGTCGTTGGTCCCTTGTATCCTAGGACCAACCAGTTATCCTTTACCCCATGTCTCTTTTAAGTCTAGAGGAGATCCGAGTCGTTGGTTCCATGTTTCGTAAGACCAACCATCTATCCTTTTCTCGGGACTCCCTTAAGTCCAGAGGTGATCTGAGTCATTGGTTCCAAGAATCCTAGGTCCAACCATCTATCCTTTCCACGTGTCTCCTTTTAGTCCAGAGGAGATCCGAGTCGTTGGTTCCTTGTATCCTAGGACCAACCATCTATACTTTCCTCATGTCTCCTTTATGTCAAGAAGAGATCCGAGTCATTGGTTCCATGTATCCTAGGACCAACCATCTCTCCTTTCCTTGTGTCTCATTTAAGTCCATAGGAGATCCAAGTCGTTGGTTCCACGTAACCTAAGACCAACCATTTATCCCTTTCCCCGTGTCTCCTTTACATCCGGAGGAGATACGAGTCGTTATTTCCTTGTATCCAAGGAACAACCATTTATCCCTTTCCTCGTGTATCCCATAAATCGGGAGGATATCCGAGTCTTTGTTCCTTGTTTCCAAGGACCAACCATCTATCATTTCGTCGTGTCACCTTTATGTCTAGAGGAGATCTAAGTTGTTGGTTCCTTGTATCCTAGGACCATCCATTTATCCCTTTCCTCGTGTCTCCTTTAAGTCCGGAGGAGATCCGAGTCGTTGGTTCCTTTTATCCAAGGACCTACCATCTATCCTTTCCTCGTGTCTCCTTTATGTCTGGAGGAGATCCGAGTCGTTGGTTCCGTTTTTCCTAGGATCAACCATTTATCCCTTTCCTCGTGTCTCCTATAAGTCTAGAGGAGATCCGAGTCGTTGGTTCCTCGTATCCTAGGACCAACCTTTTATCCCTTTCCTCGTGTCTCCTTTTTGTCCGGAGGTGATCCGAGTCGTTGGTTCCTAGTATCCTAAGTCCAACCATCTATCCTTTCCACGTGCTTCTTTTTAGTCCAGAGGAGATCCGAGTCGTTGGTTCCTTGTATCCTAGGACCAACCATCTATACTTTCCTCGTGTCTCCTTTAATAGGCACACCTTGTAGGCGCACCTTCCAGGCGCACATCACTGGCTCACCAAGCAAGCGCACCTTCCAGGCGCACATCACAAGCGCACCAAGCAAGCGCCCAGCCGTTTCCAGACCGCGACTGTTGACCTTCCATCTTCCGGCTATTACCTTTGCCAACGAATGTGCTCGAGAATATTCGAGTCTCTTCGTCTGCGAGGCCCTCCAGCTTCCATGAGTTACCCCTCTCATAGATCCCTATAAA
>JAMKQA010001691.1:0-20386 GCA_024699735.1 Posidonia australis | reverse complement strand
GGGGGGGGGGGGGGGGGGGGGGGGGGGGGGGGCAGGACTTAGGCCTCCCCAGCCTTGCCCCACCATCCAGAGAAGATCACCGTGCCACCACGAAGCTTCCCTAGTAGCTGAACGTCCCATTCCACCACTGGATGGCCACTGAAGGCTCGCCGGAGAGATTGCTGGAGGGAGAACGCCGGTGATCCTCTGGCGATCTTCGAATGGACTTCTTTTGGGCCGAGGCCCTTTAGTTTAGGGTTATTAATTTTAAGTCCTCCGTTTATTTCATTTTAGTCCTTTTTCATTACACATGGGTCCAGATATTTTCATTTTAGTCCCTGTAGTTTTAAAATACTTTCTATTCTTTTATTTTCTCTATGAAATTTGCATGTGACCCCCTGAATACTTTATCTTTTAATTCCTAACATATTCATGCATGTTTTTTTATCACATCTAGGTCCCTAGAACATGATTTCTTTACATTTAGGTCCAAAACATTTGCATACAACCCTTAAATCTTTTTAAAATAAGTTTTCTATGTGAAAATTTCATTTTGAACCCTGAAGATTCTAAAAATTACACTGATCATCATTAAAATTGACTTTTTGTCACATTTAAGTCCTGAATATTTGCATTTAGCCCCTGAATCTTTTTAAAATGATTTTTTCTCTGGGAAATTTGCAGTCTGAGCCCTAAAATATTTAAAAAATCACACTGACTATTATTAAAATGGAATTTTCTTTACATTTTGGTCCTGGTCATTTGCATTAAGCCCCCAGAACTTAAAAAATGAGTTTTCTTTGTGTATTTTGCATCCTAGACCCATGAAGCTTCATAATTACACTGACCAGTATAAAATCCATATTTTTATCACATTCAAGTCCTAAAATTTTGCATAAAAGTCCCTGGATTCACATCAAAACAATCCTGAGCACATATTATTTGCATTTTGACCCTTAAATTAATTTCAAATCCATTATTTAGGGTTTTAAATGTTTCTTGCATATTTTGGATTATTTTTCACACATTTCACCTCATGTTTTGTATTTAATCACAGATTCTACTCAAAAATCATGTTTTCACTGAGATTTGATCCTTAGCCTCACATTTTAGTCACATTTGCACTTATGTGTGAATTTTGCATTTTAGACCTTGAATTTTCAAGAAATTATCCAAGTGCAACTTTTACATCCTTGTGCCACATTAACATTGGACCGATCATTTGCATATTAGAATAGGGGTCATGAACATGTTTTTCATCTAGTTTCTCACTCCTTTCTGTGAATTTTGCATTTTGGCCCCTATGTTTGTCCTTTATTGTGTTTACATCCTTTTGTAGATTTTCCCCTCCATGTTTCTTGCAAATAACATCTTCTAGACATTTGGCACACATTTTAGGCCATGCATCATTCCCATGTAGGCATTTATCACATCTGGTCAGGGAAATGACCAAATTGCCCCTATGCCTCCAATTCATTAGCACGCATCTCAATCTTTGCACTCAATCTTGCATAGTCCATGTTTAAGTCATTCTTTAGAGTTTTTGCACATTTAGACATTTATCCATGCATTTCATATCCTTTCTCCTCACATTTGCCTTCAGCGAGCCGACATCCTATGTCTTTTCTTTAGTAGATTTCTTCACTTTATCTTCAAAATTTCTTATCCAATATCCAATTTGATTTGTTTTAATCCTGCATTTCAGATTTTTTATTTGATTTGGATTTCATCGCCCGAGGGCGTACATTAACAGGCCTGAGGGCCGACATTGTCCCCACCACAGATTATTTTCCCCTTTTTTATTTTCATGACTTTTTTCATGATTCCGAGGACTTGGATTGACTCTACGTTTTATCCTTTTGACATCAACATGGTTTTCGGAGGCGTTCTATACAAAAACCTCGTCATTTCATGTGATTTTCTACGATTTTGTTAATTCATGTGGATTTCTCCACATTTTTCACACATCGTCTTGCACATCCATTTAGTCTTGTCATGGTATACATATTAGCATGATTAGAGCATGATCCAAGTTTATCAAACATCCATTTAGCCTTTAGCAAGCAATTAGACTAGAAAGACCGAGTTTCTCGGGCATACGAGGGTGCCTAATACCTTCCTCGTGTGTAATAGGAATACCCATCCTCTTGTTAGCAGACATTCAGCCTTCACATCTGCACCTCAGGCACTCATCTTTTTGTGGTTTTCCTCATCTTTCCTTTAAAAGACTAGGTGGCGACTCCTTTCCTTTTTCTTTCTTTTATCCTTCCTTGTGCCTTCGCCATCTTGGCATGATTGTGATCTCCTTTCCCTTTGGCGCGACTCCGCGTCGGGCCCCCCTTCAGGGTCGTTATGGTCACAGCCGGTAAGTCCGAAACTTACCATTCTTCATTTTGACCGGTAAGTCTGAAGTTTATAATTTCCCTTTTTGGCCGGTAAGTCCGAAACTTACCATTTCATTTTTTGGCCGGTAAGTCCGAAACTTACCACTTCTCTCTTTTGGCCAGTAAGTCCGAAACATACCATTCTCCCTTTGACCGGTAAGTCCAAAACTTACCATTCTCCCTTTTGGCTGGTAAGTCCGAAACTTACCATTCCCCTTTTTGGCTGGTAAGTCCGAAACTTACCATTCTCCCCTTTTGACCGGTAAGTCCGAAACTTACCACTTCCTCTCTTAGCCGGTAAGTCCGAAACTTACCATTCTCCCTTTTGGCCGGTAAGTCCAAAACTTACCATTCTCCCCTATTGGCCAGTAAGTCCGAAACTTACCACTTCTCTCTTTTGGCCGGTAAGTCCGAAACTTACCAATTATTCCCTTTTTGGTCGGTAGGTCTGAAACCTACCATGCTTCATTCGATCCTTACTCAAAGAGTTTGGTATCGACGGTGCCCCCTTTGTTTTGAGTTCCACTCCGAAGGGACGGAATCAAAGCAAACTTTATTCCTCCTTCCTTTAGGCTGGTAACCTGAACTACCCGGATGACTTCTGTTACCAGTCAGTTTTTGGTCGGCAAGCACCGTGAGTCTTGTCCGGTGCTTTTCTCGACAAGTGGGATAACCGATCATGTCTTCTAGGAGCTGGTTGGTCGTCAACTTGTCATTTGTATTGGTTTCTTTGATGTTTGGCTTTGGCTATGGCGACGGACCTCTAATGCATTCACCGACTGGTGTCTTGTTGCCATTAACTGACTCTTTCTTACGGCTTCAGGCGGGGTGTCTTTGTCAACCCTGAGCATCAGTCTTTGTTCCACTTGTCCTCCGACCTTGCTCAGGGAGGGGCATCTGTAGACACCCCAATTTTGCAGGTCTGCAGGATGAAGTTGTGGTAGTAGGGCTTTTAATCACAGATGGACTCAAACCCTGGTTTAGTCCAAAAGCCCAGGAAGGCCAAACCCAGCAGCCACTAATGATCTGGGCAGTGATCCAGGGCCAAATAAGCGCACCTATCTGGCGCACCTATCTAGCGCACCTCTCCGGTGCACCATGCAACCGCACCAGACAGGCGCACCTAGCCGATTCCCTCATCACGACCGTCGATCGCTGTCGGTGCTTGGGCAGGCAGCGGGGAGCGTGGGGCACAGCAAGGTTGTTACGAGTGGTTAGTCTGTTAGGAGGCTTTGAGTTTGTTACAAAGTTGGTTAGTTGTTAGGATTTTGTTAACTCTGTTATATGTTGTTACAGCCACTAGAGCTTCACTTATAAAAGGGACGGCAGTGTGAAAAAAAGGGGGGAAAGGAGAGAAAAAAACAGAGCGGGAGAAAAAAGAGAAAGGAGTCAGAGAGAGTTCCAAAAAGAGAGAGGAAGTTCGCGTAGATGAGAAACTAGAGTCTTCAGCCACTTCCGACGAAGGCAAAGCACATTGCCAGACCAGGTACGCCCTCCACCAGCCTCATTTAAATTCAAATTTAGCTTCCTAGGACTCCCTCTGTCTTCCTTGTTCGATTCCAACAGGGCCAAAGGCCTCCTCTAGTCGGAATCGGCTCCAGGCCTCGCCGGAGTCGTTTTCCAGTGGCCTAGTTGGGGTTGTTGGTCCAGGGCTTGTCCCTGGTCCTAGAAGTTTAAGTCCTCCTTTCCTGGCCTCCCTCCTGCTTCTTCGACCCCTGGTGCACCGTTTCGCTGCTTCCTCGAGTCTCCACCAAAAGATCGTCGGAATCGTAACGACTTGCCGTCACCGGGGAAGAAGACCGTGCACAGAGATTGATCGCGTGCCTCCAGCCCAGTCGTGCTTCTTCGATCATCTAGAAACGCTCAACGACACTCCTCCTATCCTCCGGAGTAGCAAAGACCTCTTCTCGAGCCCTGGATCACTCCTGCAACATCGCTCGACGGAGGAGACGACAGCAACGACAGGTGGAACCCAACTCCGTGGAATCTTCATCCTTTGTGACTTCTGAAGGAAGGCAAATGTTCCTCTTGACGTCCTGTAGCTTCTAGAAGCTTAGACGCACGCGCCGCAACCCTATAGTAGCCCCTTTTCTTCTCCGGCACCGTCACTGGAGTGTCCCGACGACGAGGGAGGTGGGAGTTCCACTCCAGCCGTTGAATCCCTAATCTAAATCGTTGGATCTCTTTCTCTCCTGCTCTTCTTTCTTCCCGTGGGGTCTGATCCTAGTTTAGGCCATGGGATAGCCTCTGAGTGTCCCTCCGGCGGTCGTCGACGGTGGGGCTTCGTCGTCGGCGGCCGTCGTTTCTTTTTCTTCTTTAAAAAATGAAAATAATTTTCTTTTAATAAAACTTCTGTAAGTTTTGTTATCTTTCAAATAGATCCTTTTTTTCATTGCAAGTAGGTCCTTTTTCTTACAATTAGGTCCTTGCATTTTTCTTAAATCATTTGAATAAAGTTATAACTGAAAATATTGTAATGTGCCCCTTGAGTTTTCAAAATAATGTTTTCCAAGCTTAGAAGATTGATAAAAACTCCCAAAGCTTCTTTTCATGGATTTAGGTTCACCTTCTTGCATAAAAAACCATGGACTCAGTTGAAACTTTTTTGAATGCATTTTTCTCTAGTTAAATTACATTTTAGCCCGTGAACTTTACAGATTTCACACTGAATGCATGTTTTCTAGGGTAAAATTACTGAATTGCCCCTAGAACTTTCTGATTTCGACATGGATTCTTTTTCTTGCATATTTTACCTTGAATTTTCACAGAATTGCATTAAATGCATGTTTTGATGGCATAATTGCATTTTAACCCTTAGGAACCTTCAATTGGGCTAGAAATGCACAGATTTGCACATTTGATCCCAGATTTCTTCAAAGTTACATGAAATGTGTTTTTCTATATATTGTTGATGATTTGGCTTCAGAATTTCAATTTTTTATTCAGAATTTGGGTTTTTTGCACAAAGGCCCCTGGAATTTTCATCTTTACATTCTCACATGCATTTTGCATATTTTGTCGCACCTTTTCATGCAAGTTTTCTCGTATTTTCTTCCTTACATTATGCACACATTTCTAGCTTGGTTTTCTCATCGTTTCTCGGATTTTTCCCGATTTTCGTGTTTTTTTTTACTTGATTTGGCTTTCCATTGCCCAAGGGCGTACATTAAAAGGCTTAACAAAGCCGACATGGTCCCGAATGAGGATTATTTTCCCTAATTTGATTTTATCGGATTTATCCAAATTTCCTCTAATTTGTTAGATGCTTTCCGAGAATTTCTCGATTTTCACGATTTTCCTCATCGCCTAAGGGCGTAGAGTAAAGCGGCATTCTCAATGCCTACATTTGTCCTTCGGATTAACTTTTTCCTTTATTTCATTTCTTCTCTTTGGTTTGGCATGTTTTCTAGTCATCTTTATCATACACAGTTAGATTAAGCAAGCACACATCCATTAGACCATGCGACAAGTAAGAAACCTAGAAAGACCGAGTTTCTCGGGAATATGGGGGTGCCTAACCCCATCTCCATGTGTAACAAGAATCCTTACCCTTTCTTTGGCCCGCATTCATTTGTGCATTATATCCATTTGGCACGGAGTACACATGTTTTCTGCATCTTGTTTGCGTTTTGGTTTTCCTCGTTTTTCCATTAAAAGACTAGGTGGCGACTCCTTTTCTTATCCTTTCTTATCTTCCCTTGGTGTTTCCGAGTCTAGTCTTCTTCTCCGGATTCACCATCTTCATCGTGACCTTATGGGGACTCCTCGTGTGCTTCCACGCACCAGGTAGAGGAGAGCCGTGCAGGGTTTCACTAGCATGGTCACAGGTACAATCAGATTTTTATTCCATCGGACCTCACTAACTTTGTCAGTGCAGGGGTACTTGATTCCAATCAGAGTCAGGCTACTATTGAAGAGAGCCAATGTCTGATGGTGCAACCACAGCCTCAGTCGCCGGCAGTCACTTCGACAGCATCAGTCACCACTCCAACAGCGACCCCCGCAGTGATAGCCCTACAAGTTGTCGTGCCAACAGAGCCATAAGTGCAGTCGTACCAAGCCTTGGAAAATAGTTGCATCGGTCTCACAGTCCAGATAAGCTAGTGGCAGAGCAATTCAGTCAAATGAGCAAGTCAGTGACCTAGAACTACCGTCTCAAGAGCAGTTATCTGTATGGGTCAAAGTCGTAGCCGAGCATTAAAAGCCGAGGAAAGGAAAGTCAAGGACCTTAGAATCAGAGCCAACAACCATCCATCAGCAGCCGAACCACTCATCCCTCATGGTCCTGGCCGAGTCACAGGCGAAACCCCATAGACCATCATGGTTAATCTCTTTGGAAACGGGTTTGGATGGTACATGCAGTTGAAGCCTCGCCTTGAGCAAGGTGAGGGTCAAAGGAAAAGACCCTGAGTTAAGCTCAAGAAGAAAGCCGGGCGGCATCATTCCTATCAGTCAGCAGCAAGACAGCCGCCAACCAACATCACTCCTTTGTACATACTACAAAGAGAAAGATCAGAAAAATCAAAAAGTACCGGAGGCCGAAGCAAAAAATCAACCCGATCAGTCAACAAACCTCACGGTCCAAGAGCCAAAGGTCATTCATCAAAGTCAGTGTGACCACAACAAGGAACCATCAGGCATAGAAATCATAGTACATTCTATCCTTCGACGTCGCCAATCCAACCTTCAAAGAAGAAATCCTGTCAAAGCTCATCACTTATGAAGAAGAGGATGATGACATGGAAGATGGCGAGACACTTGAATTCTAGCCTCACGGCAATGATCCAGAGGGGCCAAATTTACATCAGACAATCCAGTTTTGCGGACCATACATCTCCCGGATGGTCGAGACGAATTCTGACCTAACCTCGCATGGTCCCTACATTATCAAGCCAGTTTATTCGGGAGGCGCAACAATCCTCGAAGACATGGACAATGTTGAGCTACCTGAGCCAGACAACACATATTATCCGAAGAAACTACCAATGAGCAGAAGGCGTGTATCCTCGCCTTGCAAAGTATCCTTTTGTGTATCGTGTATCATCCACTACTCCATCATGCATGCATATTTCTAAATGAATGGTGATCCAAGTGCATCTAATCCATAGCATTTGCCTTTTTATGCGCATCAATAACTTAAGCACGTCAATAACTGCATCCATCCATGCATAAAGCATCAGCATCACATCCCGATGATGAGAATCGGAATAGCTAGCCTGCTTGAGAAGGGCCTATACCTCTTTAGTTGTCACTACCTAGACATCCTTACGAGCGAGGGAGCCACCACCCAAACACGGTTAGGCGAAATGTCCAAACTCCCATAGCGACTTACACCTCCAAAGAGAGATAAAATGTTAGGAGCGAGCATGAGTGTGAGCCAAGATAGGAAAAAATAAACGTATCCACAAGGGCATAAAAGAAATAAAAAGACATAAGCTAGCCCTAGTAGAGAGAGGCAAGTAGGCCAACTTTATCCCTATCACTTACCTTGGGGAGGAGTCGAAGTAAGCATTCCAAAGATCCAAGCGACCAATGGGACTAGCCACCCCTTGCATATAATCCCAACTGCCCCCTCCAAATCTAGATGCCCATTACCCCCAAGCAAGGGTTAAAGCGAGCCTACGAGCCTAAGAGGGAGAAAAGAAATAAGCCAAAAGCCAAAAAAGTAGGTCTAAGTCCCCAAGAGTTTGGCACGGAGCCTAACCTACTGAATAATCCATCCCAGAGAGCCACCAACAGCCTAGAAGTCCGGGTAGTGTCTTGCGAACCGAGGTCTTCTTCTTTTCTCATAGTAGGCATGATTAGCGTTCCAAATTCATTCTGAGGGATGACATAACGCAACACTATCATTCTTGCATGCATTATCACTTGTCCACTTTGCAAGGTCCCACTCGGTCCCAAACCAGGGGAATGTCAGCTACTCCTCAACCAAAGACCTAGCAGAGGATACCGTACACCAGGGGCATGTCAGCTGTCTTTGTCGTGATAACCTTCCCCGTCAACCAGGGGCATGTCTATCACCCTATTGGTTGACCCTTCTTGGGATAGTATCTTCGTCTAGAACATGTTGTCTCCTCCATAGCTCGAGTGCAGGAACGAGGACAACAATAGGCATGAGCCTCTGATATCAGAGCAAAGTCAGAATATTCGTACTCCCTTAATCAGCAAGAGAGAGTACAGTCGACAGTCCAGTGCCAAAGTCAAACTACACAACAATGAATCTAGAGAGATGTCAGAAACCATCCAACAAGTCCATCTTCTTCGAGGAGGAAACAATGCCCTCATAAAGCCCTTATGCAGCCGTGCAACGAATATCAGTGCAGAATTAGAGCAACGGTTTATCCAGATCGATCATCGCCGTCCAACAACATCAATGGCCTCAAGCAAGCAAGCAAGGTAGTCATAGTTCAGTATGCGCCCACAAGCAAGTGCTTTCTAACAGATCGCCGTTGGCAAAACTAGCTATCCAGGCTTTAGCTTTCTCTGTTCCTTTCTTTTAGCAACGTCCTTGTCCCTCCGATGCTAGGGGCATGTCAGCTGCCTTTAGGCAATATCCTCCTGTTACCAGGGGCATGTCAACTGCCTATTGGTATTATCCTACTATTACCAAGGACATGTCAGCTGCCTCTTGGTATTGTACTCTTGATATCCTACCTTTCGAACTGTCACTGACTGTCTCTCGGTTGAATAGTTCGTCTATCCTACCTTTCGAACTACCACCGACTGTCTCTTGGTTGAATAGTTCGTTTATCCTGCCTTTTGAACGGTCATCGACTACTTCTCGGTTGGCTAGTTCGTTTATCCTTTTCTCGCAACTCCTTTAAGTTCAGAGGGGATCCTAGTTGCTGATTCCTGGTTCCCCCAAGAACAACCCCTTGTCCCTTTTCTCGTGACTCCTTAAGGTCTGGAGGAGATCCGAGTCGCTGATTCCTGGTCCTCCAGGAATAGCCTTTGTCCTTTTTCTCGTGACTCCTTTAAGTCCGGAGGAGATCCGAGTTGCTGATTCCTGGTTCCCCCAGGTACAGCTTTTATCCTCTTGCTCACGATTCCTTTAAGTCCGGAGGAGTTTTGAGTCGCTGATTCTTGGTCCCCTAGGAACAACCTTTATCCTTTTTCTCGCAACTCCTTTAAATCCGAAGGAGATCTGAGTTGCTAATTCCTGCTTCCCCAGGAATAGCCTTTATCCATTTTTTCGTGACTCCTTTAAGTCCAGAGGAGATCCGAGTCGCTGATTCCTCGTCCGTCAGGAACAGTCCTTTCCTTTTCTCGTGTCTCCTTTAAGTTTGGAGGAGATCCGCATCGCTGATGCCTGGTCCCCTAGGAAAAGCCTTTATTCCTTTTCTCGCGACTCCTTTAAGTCTAGAGGAGATCCTAGTTGCTGATTCCTGGTTCCCCAGGAACAGTCTTTATTCCTTTTCTCACAACTCCTTTAAGTCCGAAGGAGATCCAAGTTGCTAATTCCTGGTTCCCCAGGAATAGCTTTTATCCCTTTTCTTGTGACTCCTTTAAGTTCAGAGGAGATCCGAGTCGTTGATTCTTGGTTCGTCAAGAACATCTCTTTCCCTTTCTTGTGACTCCTTTAAGTCTGCAGGAGATCCGAGTCGCTGATTCCTGGCCTCTCAGGAATAGCTCTTTATCCCTTTTCTCGTGACTCTTTTAAGTCCGGAGGAGATCCGGGTCACTGATTCCTGGTCCCCCAGGAACAACCCTTTTCCTTTTTCTCGTGACTCCTTTAAGTCTGGAGGAGTTCCGAGTCACAGATTCCTGGTCCCCTAGGAACAACCCTTTGTCCCTTTTTTCGTGACTCCTTTAAGTCCGAAGGAGTTTCGAGTCGCTAATTCCTTGTCCCCCAGGAACAACCCTTTCCCATTTCTCATAACTCCTTTAAGTCTGGAGGAGTTTCAAGTCGCTGATTTCTGGTCCTCCAGGAATAGCCTTTATCCTTTTCTCATGACTCCTTTAAGTCCGGAGGAGATCTGAGTCGCTGATTCCTGGTCCCTTAGGAACGACCTTTGTCCCTTTTCTCATGACTCCTTTAAGTCCGAAGGAGATCCGGGTTGCTGATTTCTGGTCCCCCAGGATAGCCTTTATCCCTTTTTCTCGTGACTCCTTTAAGTTTGGAGGAGATCCGAGTCGCTGATTCCTGGCCTCCAAGAACAGGTTTTATTTCCTTTTCTCGTGTCTCCTTTAAGTCCGAAGGAGATTTGTGTCGCTGACTCCTGGCCTCTAGAAACAGCGCTTTATCCCTTTTCTCGTGACTCCTTTAAGTCCAGAGGAGATCCAAGTCGCTGATTCCTGGCCTCTAGGAACAGTCTTTATTCCCTTTCTCGTGTCTGCTTTAAGTTTGGAGGAGATCCGAGTCATTCATTCGTGGCCTCCAGGAACAGCTCTTCAATCCTTTTCTCGTGACTCCTTTAAGTCCGAAGGAGTTCCGAATCGTTGATTCCTGGTCCCCCAAGAACAATCATTTGTCCCTTTGCTCGCGACTCTTTTAAGTCTAGAGGAGATCCGAGTCACTGATTCCTGGTCCCCCAGGAACAACCCTTTTCCTTTTTCTTGTGACTCCTTTAAGTCTGGAGGAAATCCAAGTCATTGATTCTTGGTCCCTAGGAACAGCCATTTTCCTTTTTCTCGTGACTCCTTTAAGTCCGGAGGAGTTCTGAGTCGCTGATTCCTGGTCCCCCAGGAGCAGCCCTTTTCCTTTTGCTCATGACTCCTTTAAGTTCGGAGGAGATCCGAGTCGCTGATTCCTGGTCCTTAGGAACAACCCTTTCCCTTTTTCTCGTGACTCCTTTAAGTCCGAAGGAGATCTGAGTCGCTGATTCCTGGTCCCCCAGGAACAGCCCTGACCCTTTTTCTTGTGACTCCTCTATGTCCGGAGGAGATCCTTTTATCTTACCTGTGTTTATGCTACTTGTTCACTATAGACTGAAAATAAGTGTAATCATCATTATGTTTGACTGCTATAATAAGTTCTTTGGGACACATTTGCCAGCTTATTTGGATGGCTCTGATTGACAGGGAATTGCCATCGCTATAACATGTGCTCAATTGTCTCAAATTGCTACCCTTTCTGCCTGCTGACTTGGCGTTGGGGTCCACCCAGCTAACAGTCAGGAATATCATTTTGTTGCCCTAACCTGGACAAACGAAGCCATCCTGAGTTTCTGTATCAGTTGGGACAAAACTCAAATTGTCCTACTGGGACTTGTTCAAAGCAAACAAGAGCAATTTCTATCCTTTCCTAGACCAGGCGAGGTCTAGATGATCTCATCCTAGGTTTGGCCCAGATGGACAAATCTTGATGCCCCTATCCTCGGGCAGATAGCCCTAACTATCCAGCAATGAGTCCGTCAACTCATCAGCGGGCTGATAGCCTTAACTATCCGGTGATGAGTCCGTCAACTCAACATCGAGCTGATAGCCCTAACTATTTGGTGCTGAGTCTGCCAACTCATTATCGGACTGATAACCCGAACTGTCCGTTCGGTAGGTCCGTCAACTTATCATGCCTTGTCTTTTAGCTTGCAAGTTTGATAGTCTTACCTAATGCCCCCTCTCTTGGGCTGATACCCCGAACTATTTGGTTGACAATCCTCATATTGTTAGGAGCGGGCTGATAACCCTAACTATTCGGTTGACATCCGTCATCAGTCTATCCTCAGTCGGCAAGTCCGGTATCTTGCCATGCATTCTCCCGGACTGGAAGATCTGTCATTCGCCAAGTGTCCCTGCTGTGCGATGAGCTCGACAGTCTTGTCCAGGCATCCCTCGGCACAAGTCGGGAGATCCCTCATGCTCATCTCCGAGAGTTGAGCTACCCATTCGTTTTCAGCATCACCCTCATGCATTACCCAGCATTAGGGTCATCCTTTGCATCAGCATCATGCATGGGCCACGAGTCATGACTTTTCGGTGCATCCCCCGAATAAGTGGCTCACGACCCCACAGCAAATACCACTCTCCCGCGGACTCAGGTGGGGTGTCTTGTCAACCCTGAGCATCGGTTTCTATTCCCTCGACCTCGCTCAAGGAGGGGTATCTGTAGACACCCCGATTTTGAAGTCACTTGGCAGCAGGCTCCTCTGGATGATGCTCTGGTTGCGACAACCAAAACCCTAGTCAACACAAGCCCAATCCGGCCCACACTATCCCACTCTGACCCAATTAAACTTGAAACCAAACAAATCGAATTAATAAAACAGAAACACAAATTCAAGTCAAAATGAAATTAAATCCACTTAAATGCATTTAAAACTCACTTAAAATCAAATAAAACCCTAATTAATCAAATAAAAACCCTAATTAAGTATAATCTAATTAAATCAACATAAAATCAAATAAAAGCCCTAATTAAATTAAATCACTAAAAATAAAACAAAAACCTTAAACTAATTAAGCCCTAAATTACAAATTTAAGGAATTAAATTAAACCCACGAAATCCAATTAAAAATCTAAAGTCAAAACCCTAAAAAACCCTAAAAATTCCAAAAAAAAACCAAAAGAAAAAGCAAAACAAAAACCCAAAACCCTAAGCCCATTAAACCCAATACTGTGTAATTCAAAAATACAATTTCAAACCTTATAAAAGTCAAAAATAATTCCGACGACCCTAATTTTCCAGCGAGAACCCCTGTGAGCAATCCCAAGAAATCTGGAGCAAATCTCAGCCTCCGTGATATTTGGCCAGTCTTCTCTAGCTCATGCCTGATCCAACGGCGTTCAGCCGCTGGAGGGAGGAGGATTGACGGCTCCGAAGAGCCTCATCGGTGTATAAAGCCCTCCCTTCTATCGACGACCAAAAAAAAAAACGAAAAGAAGCTTTAGATCTTCCATCTGCGAGCATCCAGTCTCTACTAGCGTGTGTAGCTTATCTCCAGAGGTCAATTAACCCACGAAACCATTGGAGTAATCCCACGTCCGTTTCCCCAGTCCAAAAAGCCCCATCCCAGCGACCAGAGCATTGCCGGAACGCCGCCGCTGCCACTGAAGATTGCTGAAAAGGACATTTCACCTACCAGGTACCCCTCTTCACCCCCTATTTCAATTTAGTAGTCCCCTTAGGATCTTTTAGGGCACTCAAGATTGGGCCACAACATGGAGCGACGCCTCCTGCCTGCCACCGCATCGCCTCCAGTGATGGGTTTACCAACACCGGTGAGCCTTGGGCCGCTTGGCCTCAAGTGAGGCCCCCCAGGGGACCCTTCCTCCCTCCTCCTCTTTTCTCCTCTTCCCTCTAGCCTCCTAGGCCATCAGAAGACCTAAAGACACCCCCGCCGACGCTCAGCTAGCCCCGTCGTCGTTGCTGCTACTACCGTCGAGGACCCTCCGCCGTGAAGACACCTATGTCCCCTAGTTGTGCCAACCCTGATCCACCTCCTTTGGAAGCCTCTTCGTGTCACCACGAGCGCCTCCGCGTCGCTCCTTCGCCATCCAAACTATCGTAGCGCCTCGACGACCTCCGCCATTCTCCTCACTGGAGTCAAAGGTGGGATGAGCGCTCCAGACTTCCCGAGACCCCGCCGTAGCCTCCAGAAGCTTCGCTGTGATTCCCCAGAACTTTCCCCGCCTTCGCCGCGCCACGTTGTCGTCTTGTCCATCGCCGTTCAGTGGACATCGTCGAAGCGCAAGGTGGGGGGGAGGCCTCAAGGCCTCCCCAGCCTTGCCCAACCTTCCAGGGATGATCGCCATCACTCCATGAAGGTTCCTCAGTCGCCGTGCGCCCCCTTCTGCCGCTGGATGGCCGCTGAAGCCTCGTCGGAGATATCACCAGAGGGAGAACGTCGACGATCCTCCGACGATCTTCGAATAAACTTGTTTTAGGTCTGGCCCCTTTAGTTTAGGTTTAGTTTTATTGCATTTCAATCCTTTTTTTGTTGCATATGGGTCCAAACATTTGCATTTCAGTCCCTGTTGTTTTAAAATACTTTCTATTCATTTATTTTCTCTGTGGAATTTGCATGTAACCCCCCTGAATATTTTATTTTTAAATTCCTAACATATTAATGCATGTTTTTATCGCATCTAGGTCATTAGAACATGATTTCTTTACATTTAAGTCCTGAACATTTGCATTTAGCCCCCGAAGCTTTTTAAAATAATTTTTCTCTGTGTAATTTGCATTTTGGACCCTGAAGATTTAAAAAATCGCACAGATCATCATTAAAATCAAGTTTTTATCACATTTTGGTCCTGATCTTTTGCACTAAGCTCCCAGAACTTTAAAAAATGAGTTTTCTTTGTGCATTTTGCATCCTAGAACTCAGGAAACATCATAATTGCACTAACCAGTATAAAAGCCTCATTTTTATCACATTCAGGTCCTGAAACTTTGCATAAAAGTCCCTGGATTCACATCAAATCATTCCTAAGCATATATAATTTGTATATAGGCCCTTAGATTATTTCCAAATCCATCATTTAGGGTTTTAAATGTTTTCTTGCATATCTTGGAATATTTTTCACTCATTTCATTTCATATTTTGCATTTAATCACAAATTCTGTTCAAAAATTATGTTTTCACTAAGGTTTGATCTTTAGTCTCACATTCTAGTCACATTTGCACTTATGTGTGAATTTTGCACTTTAGACCCTGACTTTTCAAGAAATCATCCAAGTGCAACTTTTACATCCCAGTGCCACATTGACATTAGACCCATCATTTACATGTTAGAATAAGAGTCATGAACATGTTCTTCATCAAGATTCTCATTCCTTTTTGTGAGTTTTGCATTTTGGTCCTTATGTTTGTCCTTTATTGTGTTTACATCATTTTGTTGATTTTCTCCTCCATGTTTATTGCAAATAACATATTCTAGACATTTAGCACACATTTTGACATAACTTAGGCCATGCATCACTCCCATGCTAGCATTTATCACATCTGGCCAGGGAAATGATCAAATTGCCCCTGTGCCTCCAATTCATGAGCATGCATCTCAATTGTTGCACTCAGTCTTGCATAGTCCTTGTCTAAGCCATTCTTTAGAACTTTTGCACATTTAGGCACTTATCCATGCATTTCATATTATTTCACCTCGCATTTGCGTCCCTGTTTAGCGAGCCGACATCTCATGCCTTTCCTTCGTGAATTCCTTTCTTCACTTCGCATTCAAAGTTTCTTATCCGATATTCGATTTAATTTGCTTTAATCCTATGTTTCAGATTTTGATTTGATTTGGATTTAATCGCCCGAGGGCGTACATTAACAGGCCAGAAGGCCGACATTGACCCCACCACGGATTATTTTCCCCCTTTTTGACTTTCACAACTTTTTCCAAGATTCCAAGGACGTGGGTTGACTTGACTTTTCATCCTTTTGACATCATTATGATTTTCCGAGGCGTTCCTTACAAAAATCTCATCATGTCATGTGATTTTTTGCGATTTTATCAATTCATGTGGATTTCTCTGCAGTTTTTGCACATCATCTTGCACATCCATCCAGTCTTGTCATGGCATACATATTAGCATGATTAGAGCATGATACAGGTTTAGCAAACATCCAACTAGCCTTTAGCAAGCCATTAGACTCGAAAGACTGAGTTTCTCGGGCGTATGAGGGTGCCTCACACCTTCCTCGTGCGTAATAGGAATCCTTACCCATCCTCTGGTTAGCAGACATCCAACCTTCACATTTTCACCTCAGGCATTCATCTTTTTGTGGTTTTCCTCGTCTTTCCCATAAAAGACTAGGTGGCGACTCTTCATTTCTTTTTCTTTTATCTTTCCTTGCACCTTCGCCATCTTGGCATGGCTGTGATCTCCTTCCCTCTGGCACGACTCTGCGCTGGACCCCTGGGTAGGCATGGTCACATATACATATATACATATACATATACATATACATATACATATATATATATATATATATATATATATATCAAAACATAAGATAACTTAATGTAGGATCAGGGCCTGAATCGGTAGACCAAAATGGAACGGTCGACCGAATCTGGGCTCAGAACACTAGATCGGCTGACCGAAAAACCACTCGGTCAACCGAAAGCCCCTAATTCGGCAGACCAAAAACATTCGGTCGACCGAACCAGAAATTCTGTCAACACCCAAAACTCCCAGAACGGCAGACCTAGTCATTTCAGTTGACCGAACCAAGGGTCGAGGGGACAATCTACAATAAAAACAGCATACTGAAATAATTCGGCATGCCGAATCAGGCGACTGCAGGACAACCCAAAATGGGACCCAAAGCCCAATCCTACAAACCAACAATCCAAATCATGCAAATAATATATCAAAATGAAGATCTCAACGGGATCTTCCAAACCAGACAAACAACACCGAAATCCATTAAGCAGATCTCGAGAAAACCATAGAAAACACAAAGGAGATACTATTCACCCCCAACCATAAATACGGCCATAAATGACCCACAAATGTACAATAAATTCTATAAAATTCACTACAATTACCAGCACACTAACATGCACCTATGGTACAAATTTGGAATCAAAATAAAATCTACGGGGTGCGTACCTCCATCGAAGACACGGCGATGCAAGACGGACGGCGACGCTCCTCCTCTAGCCACGAGCTGCTCCTCTCCTCCATGCGACGACGGCAGCACGACGGCGGCTGCAACCTCCTCCTCCCCACCATCTCTCTCTCTCTCTCACACACACACACACACACACACAATCCCTCTCTCCCTGCCATCTCCCCTCACTCTCTTCTCTCCCTCTCCCACGCGCGAGAGGAGAAGAAGAAGAAGAAGAAGAAGGGGTAGGGGTGGGGCCCGGGGAAGGGAAAGAAAGAAAAGAAAGAAAGAAAGGAAAGAAAAGAGAAAGAAGGGAAGGAAAGAAAGGAAGTCGCAAGCACGAACCAAACCACGCGACATTCCAAGTCCACGTGACTCGTGCCACCAAGGACCCGCCACCAAACCTCCATGGCCTAGAAGAAACCCCAAAACTCCTAAGAGGGCAAGCACAGTACCTAAACCACACCAAGCTAAAAGGCTAGAATCCCACAATCCAAGCGTCAGACAATACTGAGAACGTGTCCCACATTAGGCATTGGAACCTCCAAAGCCTAACACACCTGAATTCACTTTAATTATCTGGCCAAAGCATCACTCCTAAAACCTGGGTCGTTACAGCCTAACCCCTTATAGGAATTTTGCCCTCGAAATTCTCTAGGCGAAACACCAAGGGCACCCAAAATTAGGACATCACTAGAACGACCCAGACAAGAACACAACGATGCCACCCAAAATCCATGACCTGTAGGAGAAATCTCTGCCTTATAGAGCCATTTCATCCTACTTAGGTCCAGGGCGACACCGAGGACTCAGCTCTCCTTGAGTCCAAACACCACCGAGATCCTGGGTGAAATCCCTTTCGAGCACACAAATCTCCACCCAGAGGCTCCAAAACAGTGTCTGCTAGAGTCACGAAACATCTAGAACACCCTTGGAGACACGCAACTACAGGATTGACTAGGTGCAACCAGCTCTGACCACGCTTCCGCTACACCACTCTGATGCACAACCTGGTCAACAACCACCAAACTCCATACCTTGTGCTCAGTAACGACTCTCATCACCCTAGGAAACCCCCTCCAGTCCAAGGTACATGAGAAATCTGGCTACTGAGACACAACAAAGCTCTTCATGGATCTGGAGTGTACCAACAAACTAGCCAACTATGTGTTGTCTGTCTTTAGGAACTGCTTCCCAGGTCGACAATCCACCAGATCCATAGCACAACCTCCACTGTGGCCAACACCAAAACACATGGGTGGACAGTTCCTCCTGTGATCCTCCCAACTGGCAAGAACCACAAGACACCACGTTGCCTCATCGCAAAAAAGAACTCATCCCAACCCAAAAGGATATTTGGTGGACTCATCACTGCTCGCTATGAGGGCAGCCTTGCAGGTCTAGACGTGAGACCGCCAAAACACACTTAAACCACCTATTAAGTGTGAAGCTCACGTCAAAGATACTATAATCTAGAGTCCAAGGCCACAAAAGTCACTGTTCCCAGTGAAACAACCACACCAATGGTAAGGACCACTCGAGAGTCAAACTCAAATGGATCTCCAATCCAAAGCAACTCCTAGCAGAAGTGTCCAAACCAACACGAGCTGTTCCTCCTCCTTGAGAAGACTTCTCCATGGTGCCACTATCTCGAAGATACCTCTACTAGATCCTTGAGAATAGTTACACCCAAATCAAGAAACAGCCACCTCGAGGAAACACGTGGAATCACACCCACCGGCTCAACCAACGACGCCACCAAACGAGATAGGCAACCAGCTCCACTTGAGTCTCCCCATCTTCGCCGCAGAAACCCAAAACCAAAAAGCAAAAATAGGAGAAAGAAGATCTCCACAGGTCGGATAGCATTACACCATCCAGCCCCCAAACAAACGAGAAAATCAACAACAGGACACCCAAAGGAAACATAAGAGAAAAATCTCCACCACCCAAATGACACAAAATCACTCGAGCCACAACCCTCCAAGACCACTAGGTATCTCGACAAGATACCCTAAAACAACACACAACAAACAACACATTGGGCTATGCCACTCCATGGCCAAGCCCCAAACAACATGTGCGACACAGCCGCACAACACCAATGCGCAACTCTACGTGCGCCACCCTCCCCCAGATACCCCTTCCTCAGGTAGAGCATCTGAAAGGAACAACACAGGCTTAGGGAACTCACCAGAGCCACCCCAAAACAACAACACACTCCTGAGAACCCATCGAGTCACCCAAGGACCACAACAAACAGCTGGGGACCCACAGAGTCACCCAGAGGCGACAACAGACAGCTGGGGACCCACTGAGTCACCCAGAGACGATAGGAGGATGGAACTCAAAGCATCCTCCGCAACCACCACAAGGACAACAACAACCACACATTTGGAAAGCCTCACGCTTTGCCCAGATGCGACAACAGGAGGACAGAGTTGCAGGCATCCTCCCGCACCGACACCACCAACAACAAACAGACGACCGACGACAACCACAGACCATCGACAACAACAAACACCAGCAAAACAAACAAACAGGCAAATAGCAACAACAAACAAACAAACAAGAAGTAGCAACAACTATGGAGGGTATACCAGAGGCAGACAACTGCAGCACCCAACCCTCCATAGCAAAACACCAAACTGCCCAGCACTGGGTGGTGGCTAACCCCCTTAAAGGAAGCACGTCCTCCGGTCAACAGATGGAGGTCGCCTAATCCCCCTCAAAGGAACAAGGCACCTCCTCAGCAAGTGCCCTACCTCCACGCAGGTGCAGCACGCTAAGCAAACTAGGATCCTCAGTAGACTCGTCTGACCACACGCACTACAGGGCCTCCTACCCTGCCAATTAGCACATGGTCCTGCCTAGAAAACAACCATCGCCACACCCATGGGCAACACAGTGCTTAACCCACGCAAAACTCGTGGGTGTAACCATGCCGACGAGAATGGCGAAATATGCGAAAGTCGGCAAAGTCACGGCAAATAAAAATATGCAAATGCTGGAGTTGCCACCTAGTCTATTCAAATGGAAGACGAGGAAAACCATATAAAACATGAAAATCACAAGAAACAATGGAAAAGGTCTTTGTAAACCAGAAATATGGGTAAGGATCCCTGTTACGCACGAGGAAGGTATTAGGCACCCTCGTACGCCCGACTAAATCGGTCTTTTATTGGTTTCTCAATTGCTAATGAAATGTCGGCTTTTCAGCCTTTGCTATAAGCCCGAGGGCGATATGCCATGCCATGCTTATGTGTGGTGTCTAAAATATGGGTGCATGATGTGTAAGGGTGTGTCCTAATGCTCAGAAGTATCACTCGTATTGCGGGACTAGTATTGATGCAAGAATATTGCATAATAAGATCAAAGATCTAAAATCTCGAGTGAGCTTTCATCCTTGCGTTGCTATATGCCTGATGCAAACTAAAATGCATGGAAATAGTTGAAAATAGAGTTGTGCCTTCCTAATACATCAAGGAAGAAAGCCAAAGAAAACCCAGAAGCAAATCGAGTCG